>JAWWLR010209368.1:0-14219 GCA_035041075.1 Acraspis erinacei | reverse complement strand
AAAACAATTTATAACCAATCTGTAGCTCTTTTTTATTTCCGAAATTTTTGTTGATTCTTATTTTTTCGTATCTTGCTTGGTTTCACCGCTAAATAGAATTATTAATATTTCATTATTTTTTGTCTGATCAAAATTTGAATTTTTTAAAAAGATAATTCAAAAAGTTGTTATAATAATCTTGTGGGGCGTTCAAAAAGTAATGTGTTTCTTCTGCCTTATTTTTATCATTAAGAAAAAGTACACATCCCTGTAAAAAAATTTGTTATTAAAAATTTTATTGCAACTTGTGCCGTTTTTCCATCATTTTAATTTGCTTATTGTGAAGGTTCTTTTTAACGGTTTTAACTAAAAATACGTATCCTAGCATTAGGTGGTTCTAAGCAGACTTTTAGATATCATTTAGACAAAAAAAGTTTTATAAATTAAAATGTTTTTGTAGCTTGTGTCCTTTTAGTGTATTTTTTTAATAATCTTCATTCGTACCTTGAGCCTTTTTTCCAAAAATCTAATTTTTTCGTTTTGAATTTTATGCTAATGTAAATGATTAATATAGCACATTATCTATCAAGGGCGTCGATACGGATGCATTGACGATTGTGAACTTGATACGTAATTTGTGCATGTGTTACGTAAAATATAATACAATTAATAGATATATTATTATATTCACCAATAGAATTGAGGACTACCGCCAACGTAAAAACGAAAGTATAGAAATTCCTCATTCTCTCCAAGTAGAAGTGTAACTGATGAATAGTCTAGACTTAATGAGAGTAAACATACATACGCATATAAGTAATCGTTATCTAATTTATATGGAAGAGAACGACAGTGTATGCGAAAATATTGCTCCTCTGTGACGTGTTTATGTAATTTTTCATTCTTCTTCATCATCGTTATGATAATAATATTCTCAACGATAACCCTTTAGGCGGATGTGACAGAATAGGCTTTATAGCTTCAGAGCGTTGAATCGAAGAGATACTAAGCGTAGGAAAGTTGGTTACCAAATAATTAAACGAAAGAATCAACATTTGTTTGCTATTTAAATTGACAATTTTTTTCTGCTCGGTTTTTTTGCAATACAAATTTCTATATATTACATGCTACACCTTTAAAATTATTAAACTTCTTTCAGTGGTTTGGGCGAGAGATGGTAAGGAAGAAGCCTTGAGTACCAAAAGACCGGACCATGTGACCACGAAGGATTTTGCTTATTATTTTTTTTTTATATAAAAAACTGCTAATGCCATCCTTTCGTACTCATCTTTACCTTTCGTTTCCATTTTTGATCCTCTCGAAATACCTCGGAGACAAGAATCGGTCCGGGATGAACAAAAATTGAAATAAGAGGTAAAAGGGAGTACTTAAGGATGGAATTAGCAGTGTTTATGAAAACATTGCTGATCACGTTATATTGCTTCAAATATATCTCAAAAACCTAACATACAGAAAAATTTGGGTAACGCATTCGGTTTTAGGATACTAAACTCGTTTGTGGGTACATAGTCCTGTCTTGCGGTATAAATTTTCTCGGCCTGCTTTATTTATGATTTAGCTGGGGAATGAGCCGAATATATCCAAGTTTTCCAAGTGAATATCCAAGTACTCGAACAAAAGAGCTCATCCGGATTATTCAGGTCAAGTAAATATTTTTCTGATCGAAGAGGAAGAACCAGGATTCCATTCCATATTAGGATTCCTTTTGGATTGTAGTGAGTCGTACTTTACAAAAGCTATAATAACATTTTGTGGCTAATGATTGGATTTTTTTGCCTACTGAATAATTCCTCATTGTTCCTGTGGTAAAATTATAAACTGCACCGCTTATGATATTTATTTTTTATTTTTCATGCTGCATGTATGTCGTATATCGTATGTTCTACAAAGGAACCTCGCTATAATGAAATATTTAAAAAGTATAACCATTCGATACTGATAATACAATATGTTCTTGGGTATGTATTAGACTATGCTCTTTGCATCTGTTTGCAATGCAATTGATTTACTAGCAAGAAAAACGTGTCTTCGAAATTTGAATCTGAGCAGGAGACCTAGCCTTGGAATGAAGAGGAGACAATACCAGCGACCAGATTATTTAACGGAAAAATAAAGCGGAGAATGAAGTGAATTTCTTAAAATTGTTGAAATATTATAAAATAGGATTTAATTATTATTTACAAAGAAAATGGCAGCTGTGCTTCAAATACATCCCATAAGAAAAATTTCATTAAAATTACCTTTTTTTGCAGCACTTCCGGTCAACATAATAAATTTATAACTTTTTTCTAAAATTCTCTCATCGAGTCTCAAAATTATATAATCTTCGGGAAATTTTAATCTTATATTAATGTCAACTTTTTGTTTAAATCCTAATCAGACACAAGCGGGGGCAGCCCACACCTGCTTATCCTGCTGTGTCCTTTAAATATTATTGTTTTATGTTAAAATTAATCGTTTTTATCAAATAGCATAACTTATTACGATGCTAATTTTTTATTTCAGAAAGAAATCATATAAAAATAATATAAACCAATCACATTTTTTAAATGCTCTTGGAACATGTATATGCGCATTTATATTAACGTCCTTGAGCAAAAAATTTGCTTTAGGAATTTTGTTTTCAATCTGCGAAGGGTCTGGGCGATGTGGTTTTAAAAAAAGCCCTGATATAAAAGCTCAAAAGCGTATAACTCTAAATTTTGAATATTCGAAGCAAAGGATTTTGAAGGACCCAATGGGTATTGGGAAAAGATAAACAAAACGAAACCTTAATAACCATAACACATAAACATTTAGTGAAACTTTGGACATTTGGAAAAACTTTTAGGCCCTTCTTGTGCTTTTAAAAAATGTTTAAAATAATAAACCATACAATAGGCTATGTTTACTATTTAAAAATGCAATCGCTATCCGTCATATTAGAGTCGCTCACCAACCGGGCAACCGCATTACTCAGAATGAAGTACTCCCAAAAATCCGCCTAACCAATCGAATTTTCCCGCAAAAATGAATAAATTATACTCTGAAACCATTGAAAAGAATTCTATGTTATTTAAAAAAACTTTCCTTTCTTCGTTACATTATTTTTTAATATTATTTTAATTTTACTAAGGGAAAAAAATATTTGAAAATATGCAACAAACCTATTCTCAACCAAAAGAGATAAACCACCATTAAAAAAAAATAATAATTTTCAAGCATTAGTTTGTTCCACACCCACAAAGTTAAATTCTGAATTAAAAAATATCAACCTAAAATCAAATTCTTCAACTCTCGACCAAATAGATGAATTTTCAACCAAAAATATATTATGAATCTTCAATAAAAAATAATTTCTCAAAAAAGTGGTTTAACCAAAATTGGCAAACAAATTTGTTGAAGATTCGAACAAAGCAGACTTATTTTTAATCAAACAGTTGAATTTTTATCTAGAAAGATTAAATTTCTACTAAAACAGATGATTTGTTGAATCAAGAAGACAAAATGTCAACATCAAAATTAAACATACATCCAAAAAATATTCCGAATTTTGAATAACATTGGTCAACTTTTTTACCAAATAAATTAACTTTTAATTAAAATCGAGCATGTCAAATATAAAAAAGTCAAACAAAAAGTTAAAATTTTTAATACGGAAGATGAATTGTCTACAAAAAAAGACAAAGATTTACGCCAAAGTTCACCTATGTTTTGGGCATCCCTCTGCGACCTGGTGATTGATAAGGGGTTGATGTGAAATATAATTTTATAATTAGTGATCTTTCCTATTTTTTAATTTTTGGGGGGTCTTCTCAGCTCCTAAATGGGAATAACTTTTTGAAAATGTTAAAAAACCAAAAGTGGTGCTCACTTTGGTTTTTAATGACGAGTGATTTGATACATGTAAAATGTTTTTATATTTTTTCACCAGGTCGCTAGCGAGGTCCAAAAACAGGCGAAAAAACAGCCTATTTTGGCATCACTCTTTGCAACGGATTCGATGATTTTAAACTAAAAATAAATGAATTTTCAACAATAAATAGAATGAAATTTTATTTTTAATTAGAAAAATATGTTTTTTACCACGTAAAATTAAATTTTAACGAAACAGCTAAATTTACACACGAACAGATGCATGTCCAACAGTTATAAGTCCAAATGTCTATAAAACAATCGACAAAAAATTGTCGCTTTCCTGGCGCTCAAGCTTCAAAGACCATTGCGATACACCCTTAACCATTCGCTCTCACTAGTTGACCCCACATTTCGTGGTGAAGCCAAGTATGTGAATAACCAATTGCGTTTTAATTTCTTCAAGTTCCGTAAAATTGGCCACAAGGGTTTCCTGCCTGAGCCTAGCTAATGCCGGGCCCTGGCATAATACATTTAGGGATGTTTCATCATCCCTGTCGTATTTTCTGCACTCTGTCGTGTGGTTATACTCCATTTTGTGCACAAAGTTGTTCAATTGGTTGTGCCCAGTGAGTATCTGATCCACTGCCCTTACCACTTTCTTTTGAAAGCCCAGGATTTCCCCGGCTGTGTCCATTCTAAACGTATAGCCCAAGATGGATTTTTCCTGTCAGCATCCCTGGCTTTGCTCCAAGTATTCCCGGTGTTTTTTCGGATGCTGCTTTTGATGGCAAGAACTATGCCACAAGACGCTAGTCCTAGTACCGGTTGCGACCCTATGTGTTCATTTGCCGTTCCATATTTTGGCAACTGGTTCACTTTCTTGTTGCGCTTGATCCGTAAGTGACCAGGAATCCATATAAGAGCCACCTTGTTTTTTCTGCAAGTTGGTTTAATGTCATTTGGATTCCGAAATCAGTTCTGATGTTATGGCTGGTTTCCACGTCGCCGTTGGTGTCTATGGGCTTTCCGTTGAAGCGTTTTTTTATATTATCGTACATCGTGTCTAGAATCGGCCATCCACCCCTGGCGATTTAAAGGGAGAGAAGGACCGGACGGTCCATTCCGCCTTTTTTCTGTCTGCGACCTTGGAGACGCTATTCCAATCGACCCTCTCCACTTCTTAGTTATTAGACGGTTCGACGTTGCTTCTTCATCTTCGGCAAACTCACCACTTTCGAGCTTTATTAACCCAAGGCGAGCTTCTGGGTTTTTCGTTAATAACTTGTCGAGCATCTCATAGATGTCCCAGTCTGAAAGCAATTTAGCTCTACTTCTCCCTCTTGCACAACGTTGTTGTCGTTTTGCGGAGATCCTCCAAGTGGGTATTCCGCCATTCCATTCCGTTCATACACTAACTTGGTCTTGTAGGAGAATTGCTTTCATAGGATGTAGTCAAAGACCTTCGCAGAAAAGCCGCGCTATGCTTTAACTCCTCAATCTTACCATAGAGTTTTTGCGAGATTCTACAAGCCCTTCTCTGAGATTCTCTTTATATGAGTCCTAAAGTGTATTTCTACTGTTTCTGATCTTGGAAACGACTCCTTCAAACGAAAAGTCAAATCGAGAACCGCATTCCGGTTTTTATTTTTGAATGTTCGAGTATCACCTCAATTTTAAATCTCCATCTCAGTGCCCGCTAAATATTCAATTAAATGTCGTTCTCTGGCATTTATATTTGTGCTCCCCAGACCGCATGATGAGAGTTCACATCACAACCCAACATACGAGAAATCCTGATATCCTGGAAGTGCGGAATTAGTATCTCCACCCCTCTGGGAGGTGGAGGTCCATGAGCATCACCTGGGAAATAATCCGAGGCAATAACTACCTTTAGTTTTTTTTCCACTCCTGCCTCTAAGTCTCATCTAAATAACAGTACGATCCCTGGAGTTTTTTCGAGTGAGTGCTTGCATATATGGAGCCACCCCCTGACAATTATTAATCATTTACCTGTATAACCAGGGTTCTTCGATTAGGGCGATTCCTGTATGGATCATCGAATTGCGCCTAATTAGAGCCGAGTTGGATCACCCGGAAAGCAACCCTACTCGCCCTTAAATAGGGTCGGTAGTCCAGAGCCGCAAGGACTGTGAGTGAGGATTCAGGAAGATCAACTAATAGAATCCAGTCTTTCCTCTTCTACTTGGCTCCTTGTCTGTCGGAATACACCTTTCATGAATAAGTTTTCAAGGTCACGATCTGAAAGTTAAGGCGCCCCAGAACGGTCGCCGGGTTCTCGGGGTTACCGGAAATAAGTCCGGTCGCTCTGCGGTACCTCTGCAGACATTCTGTCCCCTTAAAATTTAGGTTTAGTTCCTCTTTGAGCCTAAAAGTTGGACTCCTCTCCACTTCAGACTCTCAAGCAGAAGTCTGCGTCTTAATTACGATGGCCCCCGACCTGATGAAGTTGTCTTTGAAACTGGGGGTGCGCCTCTGGTTGGGTCACACGTGTACTTCTTTAGATATTTCCTCCTCCTCTTGCCCTTGATCCATTTTCTGAAAATATCCCCCCCCCCCCCTCCGCTAATATATCTTCTGAATTTCACGGTTGAAGAGATAAATGTAAAAAAATCCTTATTTTTAAACAAATGTGAAACACTGCCAATAAAAGAAATTTAAGAGAAAATTGATTCTCCAATTAAAAAAATTTCCTTAATTGTTCACAAACTTACTATTAATGACTATTATTCACCATTAGATAACATAAATTTTCGTAATTTTTAAATCATTAATTGAATTTCAGTAATTTTCGTAATTATACAAGACTTTCTAAATTCATGTTATAATAATAAAGAATCTGAAATTCCTCCATATGAGCAATATTGAAATTGTATCTAAACATATGAATTTGTTATAAACTAATCGTATACAGGTTTTCATAAAATATTGTTAAAAACCTTTGAATCGAAAAAAAATTGCAACCAATTTTTTTAAAAAGATTGCAGAAAAATACTTTGTCGAACCATAAAGATTTCATATATTTTGTTATATTGTTTCAACAATTATTATTTGTCGAAAGAATTTTTCTCGCTCTGAAAATCGTAACAAGTTCTTATCTTTCGGGAAAAATTATACAAAGTTAATAAATGTCAATTTTCGCAGTTCTTGTTTAACATATTTGGTATTTATTTACACAATTACCATTCGTTCAAACATTCTTTCTAATCGAAATCTTAAAAAGTTATTATTTTTTTGAAATAATGACACAATTAAAGAATTTTGAGATCAATATATGTTCAGAGGATATTTTAACTTATAAATAAATTATTAATGTTTAAATAATGTAGAGCATACATTCTGAGATAAGGAAATAGTGATTATTAAAAGAAAAGGCGTAAGAGATTCGAAATATCTAGACTTTTTTGGACTTCCAATATTTTGTTACATTTTTTTATCTTCACTAAATTCAGATTACTTTCAAATCGTTTGAAAACTGCTCAAACTTCCAAACACCTTTCGAAGTAACTCCTACTTTTCTGAACTTGTTTAAAAATCCTGCCAAATGAATTTTTTTCGTAAAATCTAGCACATTCCGTTTTGAAATATTTTTTAATCATTAAAGAGTAAAATTATTGTTTTAAATTAAGACCCTATTCAGTTTAAATTATCTACGAGATATTTTAGTTTTTGCCCGGACAATTTCAGTTTACCGAATCTTTTTCGAAAATTAAGTAAATTGTTTAAAATCTTCTGAAATATTCGTTTCAAATTCTTTTTTCTTAAAACATCCATTTTTCTAGGAATCGTAGGAAAAAAATTTATTTTCTGAAAAACCTTTCAAAGTTTTTAAAAAGCTTCTGTTTTGCAGTCATGACAAATCTGGATTTTTCGCGTTATTTATAATTCTCTCAAATTTTAAATGGTTAATTTTTTTTTATCATTTTAGTAATTTACCAATTATAATCTTAATTTCTTTTATTTTTAAGACTTAAAAAATTCCTAAATTTTCATATTAAACTTTCAAATTGGCAAATATCAAACGCCCTACTTTTTACTTCAGGAAATTCAAAGTCAGCACAGTTTTGTGTCAATAAAGTGAGGCAAACTAGATCAGGCGTGTAAATAAGTCTAATTTTTCTCGTCTAAAAAATTAAATTGTAAACACCTCCAATTTCATGAGATGAGACAGGCAATTTTTAAGTTCCAGAGCACTTCCTACTCACTGTTTCAATATTAATTAATTAACAACTAATAGTTTTCCGCTATCGATAAAACGTGAAAAAATTTTTAAATACCTGATTTCAAAAATGTATTTAAAAAATTTGTTCTACTTTTCTAAATGATCTCAACTATTTAAAAACTGAAATAAATAGCACATTTATTTTTTTACCCTGAATTTCAAAAATTGTAGTAAAAAAAATCTGTCAACTTTTTTAAATTATGATATCATTCAGTTTAGAATCAGTAATTTAAAATTCTTCCACTTTAAACATTTTCCATTTCTGATTCTTCATTTTTAAGTCTGTATTTTAATTTAATGAATTTTTAAATGCAGTTTTAAAGGCTTGAATAATAAAAAATTAGAAGCGTTTGAAATCGAAGATATTTTTATGAAAAGAATTTTTTGTTTATGAACTATGGATATAAATTAATTTATGATTTTTAATATCCAATTATACTTTAAGATTTAAGAAGCGAATAATTATTTATTTTACCAGATTATTCGGACTTTATAAAATATTAAAAATTTTTAAATAATTTGAAAATAATATATTCATAAGCGAAGGCTTTTATTAAATTTCAAAAGTTATTGCAGTCTAAAATATTCAATTTTTAAACAATTCAATTTGAAATTTTTTAATTAAGAACAAGAACAATTATTAATCATTTCGAAATATCTGGCTGTTCTTTTAAAATCAGATAAATTAAAATAAAATATAGATTTTGGCAGATATCGAACAAAAACTATTAAAGGTTGTTAAGAATTTTAAAAGCGTTCACTTATAAAACGTTAATGTGAAAGATTTGAGCGGTTTGGTGAAATTCGGCATTTAATTACAAAAATAATTCAAAAGTATATAATAATCATGTTATAAACAATTCTTGTGGCAAAATATTGAAATTGAGATTTTTCAAATTATGTCATTCAGTCGCCAGAACGACTTCAAGTATTCCTTAAAATAATAAATATTTAATAATATTTGATCAAATATAAAAATTTAAAATCTTATAAACAAATTAGATCAAAAATAAAAAAATTGTGCTCGTTCGCATGGAAAAATAATTTTGTTGTAATGCAAATGTTTGAAATTTATCTTAAGGAATATCCGTAGCCATTATGGACATTAAAGAAAATTTAAATTTTGATAAAACCTTATGTTTGAATATTTTATCAGGAGAATTATTCACAAAAACGGTTATTGTTATCTTCTCAAATATTTTTGTGACTAACAGTCATTCTTCCAACAGCTTAAAACAATTCCAGTGCAAACAAAATTTATTGTGACGGCAAAAATTTTGAATTTATTTATATTATATGTTTATAAACATTAAAATTGTTATATTTCATAAATATTAATAAATATTTATTATTTTAAGAAATACCTGAAGTCATTCTGGCGATTAAAGGAAATTATAATTTGAAAAAATCTCAAATTTTAATATTTCGAAACAATAATTGTTTATAACAAGGTCTATTATAAATTTTTCAATTCTTTTTTAAATTAAATGCCATTCTTACATTAATATGAAGCGCTTTCAGCAGAAAGAATTTTTTTTACCGATAATAAGACTATTCGGTAATGTGTTCATAAAATTTTTTTATAACAAATAAATAGAATAATGAATAAATTATTTGTATTGTATAAGTCCCTAAACATTTACTGAAAAGAATCTAAAGCTTACTTAATCAGTTATTAAAGCGTACAACATAGTGATGCACAAAATTAAAGTTTTTCCACACTTTTAGTAGAAAAATTATTAATTAAAGAGTCGAGGAGACAAATTAATTAATATTTATTAATTATTATTAATTAATAATTAAAATTAATTAGCAAATTAAAAATTAGATAGAGAAGTTATATTTATTTTCATTTGTTTAAATAAATGGTTTATATTTTCAACAAATTAGGGTTACTGTAGAAATTTTAGCAATGTAAAATCCAACTATTTAGTTAAAAAGTACATGTTTTTTTTAATTCACCTGTTTCGAAGAAAGTTCAAAATTTTAGATTAAATTCGCCTTTTATGTTACAAATTCGTATTTTTCCTGAAAAATTCCAATAATTTTAACGGAATTTATCTCTTACAAGGGGACTTACTTTTTTTAAATTTATATTCATTTATCAAAATGCTTGTTTATTCCATTTTGGTACAACACTTGATATAATTGTGCTATTTAATGATTATTTAATCCTTATTCTCAATTTAAAAAACGCTGTTTTTCGTATTGTTATTACCACTTGCTTGGAAAATTGTGCACTTTATTAATATTTTAATTAATTAATTATATTAATAAATTTTTTTAATTGCTGCAGACCAAAATTTTAACAATAAATACCAAATTAAATTGCTTCCCACAAACTAAAAAAAAACGCAAAAATAATATAAACTTATCTTTATTACGTGAAAATACATTTTCAAGTGTTTCATATTCATTTTTGAAATTTTCATTCGAAACACTTTGTGCCTACTTTCATTTAAAAAATATAAATACTAGAAGCTATCGAAGTATAAAGAAGTTTAATAAAATGCATAATCGTCCAAACGAGTGATAATACAAATATGGTAAACAAAGGTTTTATTGAAAATAAGAAATAAATAATCATTAAATAGCATTATTATATTAAATTTTATTCAAAAATGAATTAAACAAGCATTTTGATAATTAAAAAAAAATCAACTACACAGTCTGGGTACCGAGAATCGAACGCAAGACTTCGCGGCTATCAGGAAAACCCTCTACCAGGGAGCTACCCACGCTTACAAATACTTTTTCACTAGCTCGATGACCATCCGTTCGTATTTTTTAAAATCCATTTTTCAAGGAAATGTGTCAAAATTGGGTGTTCTTGATTTTTGTCAGAAGACCTCTGGTATGTAGCTTTCATCGAGGAGAGTATCAATTAAAAAAAAACCAGAACTAAATTTCCCTATGCTAGTTTAAAATTTCAAAAATTTTACCGAAAATTCAAATATCTCTTAAGGTCTAAAATACAAGATTACAAGAAAATAATAAATGTCCATGAAATATGGAGGAGATTTAAATAAAATTAAGAGTCATTAGCGGAGAATAAAACTTTTATTGGATAATATTCCTGTACAATTGAAATCCTGTTAAGTCACATTTGAATTAGACACTTTTTCTCATGCTAAGTCTATTGAAACAAATGGCTTATCCCAATGTGTCTTATTATGTTTTTTAAATTAAGAAGAAAAATTATAAATAATTTTTGATACAAATTGTTGTTATTATCCAGATTACATATTGTGTGGTCGATGATTATCAGTTATTTTCTTCCAGCGCGGGAGGAACGTTTTATAACCCCAAACAGTTTTACGCGTTGCTGGCGTCCATTGTTCTTTAGAGCGCGTATAGAAACTGTACTAGGTAGATTGACAAAATATATTCCTGTACCATATAAATCTATTTCAAAATGATGATCCTCGCATTCCATAAAAGTTTTGTTTTGTAAATTTTCCGTTGCTTGACCGTGCACGTGAAGATTTGTGGTCAAATGTTTAACTGGAAGCATATCACGAGGAGGCGTATCAATATACTGAATATGCATATATACATCGTTTCCTGTATTTAAGGGTGCGTGGTCACTGCGCACCCAGTTTGGATATGCAGGATTAGGAGTGGATGGTTGTACTGCATGCACATAATGTGTCTTGGTCAGAGCCAGTAAATGCTGGACATTTTCTGGATTATTATCGTTGTTGGACCGAAGTGTTCCACGCTCAACAAATTTGTTACCCGCCATCTGTACCTCGATAACGCATCCTGGATTAATAATGTGGAAATCTGAGGTTGGTAGACCTGGTGGTGCGCGTGGTAGCTCTGGTGGTGCATGTGGTTCAGACGGTCCAGGTAGTGCAGGTGGTGTAGGTGGTCCCGCTTCTGGTTTGAGCAAATAAAAGAGAGATTTATGAATTTTTTGCACTGAAAAAATATCTGTTTAGGAATTCTCGTGGAATTTGGCTAAAGAACTTGTTTGTTGTGAACTTTTACAATAAAGAACAACAACAAATCTCAATTAACTAATGGTGCTTTAAATAAAGTGCACCTTCTCGACAATGCCGCCCTCAATAGTGTTGTTACTCCTAATATGACCCCATGTGGGGCTGCTGGTCCTCCATGAGGCGTCTCGCCAGGTTGCGGATAGGGGAACGCCTCCTAGATATGGGTGGTACCAGGGAAATCAAATACCCGGGGCGGAAAAAAATCAGTTAGGGAAAGAAACCCTGAATTAAAACCAACGATGAGTGAGTATGGTAAAAACAACATACCCAAATGGAGTAACAAGCTCCCCACTGATTCCGATCAGGTTCCAGCCATAGAGGTATTAGAGATAGAGGCGCAAGCCAGCCTCAAACATGTTAGCTCGGGCAAGAGAGAGAGAGAGAGAGAATCATAGCGTTAGGCTGTCTCTCTTTCTAACCGCGCATGCGTGATAGACTAGCCACAGATCGGCACGGTACGCATAGACAAAGACAGAAAACCCCTGTCAGCGACTCTCTCTTTCGCTCTCTCGCGGTTTCTAACTCTATGGTTCCAGCCCCTGTGGCCAGTGTCGGTTCCATGGAGTTCGGGGGGAATCAATAATAATTGGAGAAGAGTGTGTGTGAGGAGTTAGGCGACCCATTCGACGTAACGGAGGGGCTCGACATTAGCGCAAAAACGCTCGTGCGCCCAATGCTGCACTCGTGGGCAATTGCCAACTTACCACACTTGTTGCTCAATATACTATTGCCTTTATGGGGGTAGTGTGTGAGTGCCGAAACATTATTAATTATTTTTTATTATTCTATACAAATTATTTTTTACAAATGTTTTTTATTACAATTTGATGATAATAAAAGTGAAGGGACGAAGGAAATGAAAACGAGAAGGAATTTGATTTGGTTGGTTGCTTCTCATTTTTCTTTCCTCTTTTTTATTTTAGTCCACAAGGAAAACTAATTTTTTTCTTTTCGTTTTGAGGGGGAAAAAATGGATATAGCTTTTTCAGATTGCAATAGAAAAATTTGTATGGTGGTTGTCCAAATTTGGTCGTTAGATTCTTGGTTTTATTTGCAGGAATTCTTCACATTAAATTGATTATTGAACGTGAAATAGAACTTCAAATTTGATTTTGATCTCATTTAAATTCCCTAACTTTTAATGTATGCGACAGTTAATCTGAGTATTATTGCATTTTTAAACTAAGAAAGATACAGTTTCAACCAAAAATGCAATATTTATGCTTTTAATTGAAAAAAAATAATTTAAAATTATATTTGAAAACACGAATTTTATTCCAAATATTTTATGGCTTTTTATTAATTTAATCGAACCTTAAATACAAAAAAAAAGAAATTTCTTTACAACACCGTTGAATTATTAAAGGAAAAATATGAACACCAAAGTTGAATTTTTAAACCTAAAGATTCTTTTTTCTGCCGAAAAAATGAATTTTCAATCAAATTCAAAAATTGTCAACCAAAAAGTTAACATTTTAAAAAAGAAAATTATTTTCTTAATTTTTAAGAAAACAGTTGTTAAATTTTTTACCAAAAATATATATTTTCAAACAAAAAAATTAAGTTCTTACCGAAAAAATCGAATTTCTAACAAAATAAAAAATTTTCTCAACCAAAAAGTTAAATTTTTAAGTAGAAAATTTTTTTCTTTAATTTTTAAGCAAATAGTACAACTTTAAAACCTAGTTGGTAGATTTTTAACAAAAAAATTAATTTTCCAACAAGTTCAATATTTAATTAAAAAATAATCATTTCCGACCAACAAAGGCAGTTTAATTTCGTTGGTAAATTTTTAACAAAAGGATGAATTTTGAAACAAAAAGATTATTTTTCTACCGGAAAAAAAGGAATTTTTAACAAAATTCAAGAATTCTCAACCAAAAAGTTACTTCCTTAAGAACTCGTTGGTAATGTTTTAACTAAAAACGATGAATTTTTAACCAAAAACTTTAATTTTGTACCGAGACAGAACGACTTTCTTTTAAAAAAATTCAAGAAATCTCAACCAAATATTTGAATTTTCAACTAAAAAAAGATTCATTTTTAAACAAAAAGTTTAATTTTCTACTGAAGAAACTACTTTTTTAAACAAAATTCAATAATTGTGAACCAAAAAGTTGAAGCTTCAACTAGAAAAG
>JAWWLR010209361.1:0-14220 GCA_035041075.1 Acraspis erinacei | reverse complement strand
TATAACCGGAATTTTGGCTCCATTGTGTTGACGAAACTTTTGCCATCTGACGACCATGGCGACAGTTTACCATGAAAATTGAACCTACCGGAAAATTATCTTTCTCGGACGTTCTAGCTTACAAAATATATTAAAACGTATTAGGACGTGAAGTTTAAAAAGAGCCACTCATCTAAACAGATACCTACACGCCTCCTCCCACCACCACCCACCTCAAAAACAATCTTCCTCAACTCCATATTATACTGAGCTGTCTCCATAACAGATAAAGGTAACTTACAAAAGGAATTATTAAATGTTAAACAAATCCTAATACAGGAAGATTACAAAAATAAACAAATTTATAAAGCAATAAGAAAATACACTAAAAAATATGTTACACAACCTGATAAAGAAAGAGAGAGAGAGAGAAACGACCATCATCCTACCCTATATCCAAAGTCTTACAGAACAAATAGGAAGAATTTTCCAAAAAGAGAATATTCATACTATATGAAATCACCTGGGAAAATAACAAAACTTGTAAAAGAAGATGAAAGTAAAGTAAGGATAAAACTTTTCAGGCAATCAACACTAGCTGAGCATCATGTTGAAACAAGACATTCGTAAGTGCAGCTCTTATTTCGACCAGCAATCCTTTTTTGATGGGAATTTTAAGTGCTTTATTAAAGATTCTTCTTTTGTTGTACTTAAGTGTTTTTTTATATAAAACTAAAATGATTAAAATTCTTTCTTTGAAATAAAATTGTAACCTTTTTAAAATCAATGCATGCTGTTAAAAATTGTATCTTTTATTGAAAATGTATGTATTAGTGTATAAAGAAAAATCATCTGTTAAATTTAAATTGAAAAAATGTTTCTTTTGTTATAAAATAATTTTTTCGTCTTAAAAGTAAGAAACCTCTTTAACGATATATCCACTATTATTTTTTGGTGGAGAATTCATCGGTTTAAGTCGAAAATTCAAGATTTTAATTAAAAATTGTTTTCTTTGGTTAAAGATTTAACTATTCTGTTAAAAATAGTTTAATTCCTAGAAAGAAGGTTTAGAAACTTAAATGGAAAATCTTCTTATTTCGCTTCTTTTAGGGAATTTTGCTTGTGAAGACTTATATCAATACAGTTGAAAAAAATTTGACTTCTCATAAGTATGTGTAGGAAATTTTTTTTACGTAAGATTTTGCAGAATCCCCCTCATAAGAAAAAGTAAGATTTTACGCCTCCCCTAACCTAACTGTGTTGCGTAAGTTATCAGTGACTCCTTACACGGGTACCATATGTTAACGTGAACATATGGTATCAATATTGTCTAAATATGGAGCACTTTTTGAAATCCCTTTTTTATGCAGACATTTTGGACTTCCTGAATAATAATAAATTATATTATAATAAATTATATTATTATAATTACCTGTAGAATTAAGTATAAACGGCAAGCAAAATAAGAGAGTATAAGTAATCTTCATCTTTTCGAATTGAAGGAAAAACTGTATAAAGTAATTACGATGAACTGGATAACTTGAAGCTTGTTCTTCTAATATGTTTACATTAAGTTAGCGTCACTTTAAACAAACAATGAAGACTTCTGAAGGTTTTCGCACATATATATTCATATTTTAGTGACATCAGAGTTTATGAAACTATAATTTCAATCCTAGTATATCATCAAATTATCTGGGTTTCTTAAGGTAAAATGTTATCAACAATACACGTATTACTAGCAGTGCAATTTTTTAATTTAATTAAAAGTATAAAAGTTTAAAAAATATACTCTGATACGAAAATAATAATGGAAAATTAATTTTTAGAATTTATGGTTCCATTTTCGGATAAAAGACTATTAATTTTTAGTTATCAAGTGAATATCAACGTGAGGTGTATCAGTTTATTAAATTTGAGAGAATTGATTATTAAATTATTTATAATATTATAGATAAATTATATACATGTAAATTGGATACCATTTCCTGTCGCATACAGCTCGGACAAAAACCGATGAATTTCAGGTTCCACTTGAGAAAAATTATTTCAAATTTTATGATACGTGCGAATTACGGACACATTATTTGTAACATTAAACCGAATATCCTTTGCTTTTCCAAAAAATGGTCTATAAATTGAAAAATCCATTGACTTTTTTAGTAAAATAATGCTAAATAATGAAATCACTGCTATTTCCTTAGAAATTCATGACATCCCTAAAGATTTTTATTATAGACTGGACTCATCGCGTGGCTTCCTCACAAGTTTTTAATTTATTTCAAGTTATTGACCTACTCGGATGAAATAAATGACCAAACTGTTTTATTAACCTCTGATCATTTCGCGTTTGTGGTACTATGACATAAATATTGCCGTTTTCGCAAACAGGAGATGATACTGTGACTTGAACATAACCTCAAAGGAGGAATTTCGTATGTGAAAGTGTTGTCGCTGAATTATGAGTCAGGGTGACGAACTTTGTTACGGGTGTAGAAATAAAGTGGTAGACGCAGCGCATTGCCCGAAGTGCAATACTCCTTATCACATATCCTGTGCCGGTAGAGTGAAAACATTGGACAACGGTGCATTTGCCAAGTGCTGTGCTCCTCGTAGCAAATCTCCCGCGATGACAGATTCCACAGGAGCCGCTGCGGTTCAGGATATAGAGCGAATTATTAAGAAGGCTCTGGCCGGTTTTATACCGCAACTCGAGGAGGTGGCACATTCAGTAGGCAAACTTACATAAAACATTGACAGCCTTTCTAACGAAATCAACAATGCCATTGTGAGGATTGACTCAACAGACAGTGCTGTTCCTGAAAATCGTTGGAAGGTCATGAAAACATACAGACTAGGTGTATTTTCGCAGCAGTCACTAAAACCCCGTCCAGTGAGGCTAGTCTGCGAGTCAGAGGAGTCTGCGCATGCACTCCTGCATGCATTCCAGAAAAGCAAAATATTGAAAGTGGAACCGAATTTGAAATACCTCTGGCTCACTTTAGACAAGACAAAACAACAATTGGCGGAAATAGCCGAATTAAAGTCTACTCTTTCAGCACGTCAGAAGGAAGGGGAAACAGACCTAAAATTAGTGTTTCGTCAAGGTATTATGGTGTTGAGGAAAGTGGGGATTCAATCGAAAGCAACGAGAGGCTCCATCGAGATAGCGGAAAGGGTGTAGCGTATATTCACTCACACGGTAAACCAATTAAATCTACTCTTGAATGTATTGGTGATCGGCCTAATGATGTATCTATCTCGGTATACTATCAGAATATCAGGGGCGTCAGAACTAAACTCCATGCCTCACGTAGATCAGTTCCTCAACGTTCTTGTAATGCTTTTGTTTTAACAGAAACATGGTTGCACACTAATATAAAATCTACTGAGCTGGGCCTCATTGGTTTTGATATTTTTAGGTTTGATCTTAGTGCAATAAACAGTGATGGCAATCGGGGTGGTGGGTTTTTGGTGGCTACTCTGAGTATACTGGGCTGTATCAATATTCCCACAAATGTCGATACGGTAGAACAAATTGTTGTTAAAATTAAAACTAGCTCAATAATTCACATTTTAGGAGAAACTTCAAACTTATTTCCAGAAGCCTCATTTACAATCTTCGGTGATTTTAACATGTCTTATGCTCATTGGAACAAAAATCCTGATCTGGGACCTCTTGAATCTTGACTTTCTAAACCTTTTGCAAATTAATAACAATGATAACGCTCACGGTTCCTTGCTTGACCTAACACAATCAAACTGCTGCTCAGTTTCAGTCGGGGTGGCTGCTGAATCCCTCCTACCTGTAGATGACTAGCATCCTCCTTTAATTGTTAAGCTTGCACTGTGTAATGATGTACCTCTGGTTGCTGCGCGAAATATAAGCAATGTACGAAAAAATTTAAAAAATGCAAATGCCCCTGCTATTTGTTCATATCTGGCGGAAATTGATTGTGTTAACTAGCTTACTAATTTAACGATTGACGAAGCGTTTGATTTTTTATACTACCACTCTTAAATAGCGATCGAATCCTTTGCCCCGGTTAAAAATTCTAAATCCTCTATTTTCCCTTCATGGCACAATCAAAACTTGATTAACTTAGTGCTTACCAAAAAAGCCGCGCATTCTATTTATACACGCACAAGTAAAATAGAAGATTATTTACTGTTTTCTTCGTTAAGAGCTGCATGTAGTAAATTATCCGATCAACATTATGATGATTATATGACAGCAAATATTTTTACCACCCATACGATTACCACCTTTTTGCGGAGCATGCGCCTTGACTGCGCCTGAATATACCAACTGTATAGAACTACAGTCACAGTACGAACCGGATATTTAAATAGATTCGCTATATGTTTTCATATTATTAAGTACACGTATAATTAAAATTTACTTTTTATCAATTTATTAACAAAATATATGTCCTCAATTAAAAAAAGAAGAATTTTAGTATAATACGCGTATCCCAGTAAACAGTAACCCGCCAATAGATAAATTTAGTGAGCATCAGGGATGACTTTCTGCAGGGTGTACGTGGTGTACATCGCAGCTTTTCGGGTGTCGAAGACAATCTTACACCAGGTGAGAGTCTAGGTGTCCTGGGTGACCTTTTACGGAGTGTGCGTGGTCCGCTTAGAAGTTTTCGAGTATTTAACAGAATCTTGCGCGAGGTGAGAGTACAGGTGTCCAGGGTGACCTTCTACAGGGTGTACGTGGGGCGCTTCGTAGTTTTTCAAATATTTAACAGAATCTTGCACCAGTTTAGGGTCCAGGTATCCAGGATGTACTTGTACGAGAAGTTAATGGTGCTCTTCGTAGTTTTTCGAGTTCTTGAGAAAATTTGCACTAGGTGAGGTTCTAGGTTCCAGGGTACTCTTCTACGAGAAGTTATACCCTCACCTAATGCAAATTTTCTCAAGAACTCGACAAACTACGAAGCGCACCACGTACATCCCGCAAAAGTCCACCTTGGATACCTGGACGCTCACCTGGTACAAGTTTTTTCTCAAGAACTCGAAACACTACCAAAAGCACCATTAACTTGTCGCAGAAGTCCACCCTGGACACCTGGATGCTCACCTGGTCCATGATTTTTCACAAGAACTCGAAAAACTACGAAGCGCACCACGTATGTTCCGCAAAAGGTCACCCTGGACAACTGGACGCTCACCTGGTGCAAGATTTTCTCAAGAACTCGATAAACTACGAAGCACACCATTTACTTCTCGTAGAAGTCCACCCTGGACACCTGGACGCTCACCTGGTTCAAAATTCTGTTAGATACTCGAAATGCTACGAAGCGCACCACGTACACCCTGTAGAAGGTCACCCTGGACGCCTGGACGCTCACCTGGTGCAAGATTTTCTCAAGAACTCGAAAAACTACGAAGCGCACCATTAACTTCTCTTAGAAGTCCACCCTGAATATGTGGACCCGCGCCAGGTTCAAGATTTTTCTCAAGAACTCTAAAAACTACGAATCGCACCATTAACTTCTCGTAGAAGTCTACCCTAGACACCTGGATGCTCACCTGGTGCAAAATTCTGTTAAATACTCGGAAAACTACGAAGCGGACCACGAACATGCCGTAGAAGGTCACCCTGGACACCTGGACTCTGACCTGGGGTAAGATTTTCTTCGACACCCGAAAAGCTACGATGTACACCACGTACAACCTGAAGAAAGTCATCCCTGATGCTGACTAAATTCATCTATTGGCTCTTACTGTAACTGTAGTTCTATACATTTGCTACCATCAGGCGCAGTCAATGCGCATGCTCAGCCAAAAGTTCGTAATCGTATGGGTGGTAAAAATATTTGCTTCCGATTCATTGACCTAAAAAGCATATACTAAACATGGTCTGACCTCCCCAGACCCACAAAAATATATTTTTTGGTGTGGCTATGTTATGAATATTCAACCAAACGAATGAATTCTTAACAAAGAAGTTTGACCTTTAACCCAGTATTTGAATTTTCACAATATAAAAGTTGTAATTTTAATATGAAAAAATATGAAATTTTCACAAGAAAGAAGGTTTAGCCCAGAAAGAAAAAAAAATAGTCAAAATTATAGTTTCTGGTGAGAAACTCTATGAATACAAAATGAAAAATTTAAATGACTATTTATTTTTTGAATTCCTTCATTTGCTCTTAAGTTTTATAAATATAATTTTCCTATATATCGCTAATCGATGTCACAAGATTTAAAAACATCTGTAATTTTAAACGATATTTACGACTTTTTTATGGTTAGAGATAAAAAAATTATATTTATCTTCAAAATAATTACATCGGTGTACCCCACAGTCTCCTTTCTCATCAGTGCGCCATTTCTTCCTTTCACTTATAATTTAAAAGTTTCAACAACATCAAACATCCTTTCTCCGCTTCACATGCTTGTTTTGAAAGAGGATGTGACAAAAAGTATAGTGTGAATCAAGGGCGTACGGCTATTTTGCCTCGTGCGAGTGCCAACCTCTGTGCGCTCGGGTGGAAAATTCACACTCGTCAAAATTACCGCCTTTACGTCCTTGATACACAATGTACTATTTTACCATTTTTTAATACCAATAAAATACACGTTTCTGCCAATTGTAGAATCGCGGGCTTGGCTCACTCTCAAAACCTCTTCTATACTTTCCAAAGGTGGTGAGCCATTCTCACCGACGACGAGTCCGGTCGTGCACTGTCAAAGTATCCAACTATGTGGATTGCGAAATATAAACTTTTAAAATTAAATGATTCCATCAATCGAAATCTTATTGTTCAGTCAGTAGTTCCGCGACCTGGCTCTATTCTTTCGGGTAACTAAATGAATTAGTAATTTTTATTCAACTAATTGAATCAGTAAATTTCTACTAATCATCAGTCGTTCAGTTCTAGCTACGGCAATTAATAGAATTTAACTGATAATTAATTATGTTTCACTAATTCAAATTTAGAGAGTGGTTGGAAAAATCTCTCTGTCAAAATAACCATCTTTACGCCCTTGATATACAATGTACTATATGCTGAAAGGATGCAAAGAAAAACAACTTCAACTTACATCATGATTTTACCACTTTTGCCGGGCATCCAAGTCGTGTGGTGCAGAGCATGTATAGCGGGTTTATTTGTTCTTGTTCGCGTCTGACAAAAAATAGATTTCATAATAATATTCATGTATGAAGTAGTTGGTTTACCTCTTCACTAATAATTCGTTGAGGAGGCTGATAGTGAAGATAAACCTTATTTGCCTTGTCAGGTTTATTAGCTTCCTCTTGACATTCCTCTTCATCAAACCGGGGCCGAGGAGGCAAAGCTGATCTTCGAGGAGCTTTTCCTGTCGTCTTTTTTCTGTAGTTTGAGCCATGAAGTTCGTCGAATCACCAGTTTGGTTTTGTTGATGTGCTTTTTGGTCATCTTTAAATAAGAAAAATATATTTATTCAAATTGTAAATAAATAAATAAATGAAAAATTAAGTAGATAAATATTCTAGTAACCGATTACATATTCGAAATAATTCTCTTCTTCAATTCTAATTAAAATTAAAATTGTTCTATTCTGAAATAAATCATCTAAATTAATATTAATTGATCCTACAGATTTTGATATTCAAGCCAAAAGTCGAATGTAAATTATTTAATTCCACTGTTTCGTCACTCGACAAGATGTCGCTTGTGCTACCTTTCTCTCTACCAGGTGCTGTGAAGAAAATAAACATTTATGTTGTTATTTAAATTTTTTCATTTTTACAAAAATAAATGATGGTATTTCTGTCTTCTGAAGAATCATTATTGTCCGATGCATATGTATCCTCAATTGGCTGGCGACTTTTTATTAAGTTTCTGTGCTTTTTAAAAATTTCCTCATTTGTTTATCACCTAGTTGCTTCAGTTTGCAAGACTTTTCTCTTCGTGCAACGCAATTTTAAATAAACAAATGCATTGCATACATGTTCAAATGAACCGCGACATGTTAGAAGGGGATATCTTACTCCGAGCGCAAGATCATCCCCATAATTTAAAAACTACAACTTTAAACATAAGTTTTTATATTATGGAAGCTATGCAATTACTTGAAATACATTCCCATAAATGAAACTTAAAAAAATTAAAAGGCGGTGAGAAGCCATTTCGCTCGGAAAAAAAGTTTTTATATACCCTTCTCCGAATAATTAACTTATACGTTAATTCATTAATTTTTTTATGCAGTTTAATATTTTCACTTGATCTTATTTTTATTTAAAAAATCATTTGTTTACAATGTATTATTTATTCAAATATTTCTTATATTATTAAATCTATTATTTTTATTGATAGAATATTCTTAATTTTTATTGGAATTGTTATTTTTATTTCATCTATATTAAAAATTTATAGAATATAAGATACGGAAAATTTTTTAGCCCCGCTTTGTCGGTATCTTGAACAGCATGCGCCGGGTGTGTTTTGTGTTTTTTCGGGTATATATTGCACTATATAAGTTTTGGTGGAAAATGGTTTAAAATGTTTTTGGTTACAATCATAATTTTCTCAAGAGAATGAGGACTCAGATACAGGCATCTTTCATATATTAGCCTTGAAGAATGTGTTTCGATTCTTCGCGAAAATTGCATAATAATTATGAAGAAAGGAAATGCCTGAGAATCCGCATATCAAAAGCAGGGGTATGCGACATAAAAAACTTTTGCATTTTATAGAAAATGGCATGCTTTACAGGTAATTTTCGCACAACTAAAAAATACTTCTTGAATATCTTAGATTCTGCCCCTTAATGTCTTTGTTATTGTCAGATAAAAACTTCTTTTTAACATCTACGGATGCTCTACTTCAATATCTAGATTTCTGAATCTTAACAAAAATGAGAAAAAGTGAATTTCGTGTCCTGATTAAGCATTATTTTTTACGTAAAAAACCATTACTGAAACGAAGGAAAGGCTTGATAAATACTATGGGAACTCTGCACCATCAATTTCAATGGTTAAGAAGTGGTTTACTGAGTTCCGTTGTGGTCGTACCAGCACAAGTGACGCCGAACGTTCAGGTCGCCCAAAAGAGGTCATCACGCCAGAAATCGTCGATAAAATCCATGGAATGATATTGGACGATAGGAGAGTGAAAGTGCGTGAGGTGGCTAAGGCTGTAGGCATCTCAACTGAGCGGGTACATCATATTTTACATGAATATTTGGACATGAGAAAACCATCCGCGAGATGGGTGCCCCGATTGCTCACACTCGACCATAAGCGCAACCGTGTGACCACTTCAAAGGAGTGTTTGACGATGTTCAACCGGAATCCGAACTAGTTTTTGCGCCGTTTCGTAACAGTGGACGAAACATGGATCCATCACAACACACCAGAGACCAAGGAACATTCGAAACAGTGGGTTTCTTCCAAAAATTTGCTTGAATTTTTTTTTAATTCCTGAAACAATCTTTTCTCAATTTGAAGTGGTTCGACGACAAATGAAACATTTAAGGAATCTCTATACGCAGAGGTATATATGGCGCCACGTGACGGCTTATGCAATCACACATTCGCGACAGAGCATCTCTTCTCCCACTAATTGCAGATGATAAAAGTCCTCTTTTTCACGTAGATATTGAAAAAGTTAATTTTCTACTAAACAGTTCACTTTCATAAAAATAGTTTATTTTCTAACCAAATAGTTGAATTTTCTACCAAATAATTTAATTTTCGACAAAATTGTTGATTTTTCAAGATAAAGCGATGAATTTTCAACAGAATAGTTGAATTTCAGCTAAAAAAGATTTAGATTCAAAATATCAATTTCCAATCCAAAATGGAATGATCACACTTTCAGTTAAGCACATTAATTTTCAAGAATAAAAATTGGATTTTCAATAAATTGTTAATTTTTCAACCAAATATATGAATTTTTAACAAAAATTACGAATATTAAACAAAAAATGGGGTTTCAACAAGAGGCTTGAACATTCGACCCGAAAGATGATTTTTTTACTAAGAAGATTAATTTTCTAAAAATGGAATAGTTAAATTTTCACCGAAGAGAAGAATCCTCAACCAGAAAAGATTAATTTCCTACGATAAAATATTTTTTAATCAATAAAGAAAAAATTTCCACTTTTGAACCAAGAAGGTTATTTTTCTAAAAATGGAATAGATATGTTTTAAATTAAACAGAAGAACCCTTAACCATAACAGGTTGAATTTCTAGGACAACAGATGAATTTTTAACCAAACATTACGAATTTGTAAGAAGAGTTTGATTTTGAACCAAAAATTATTTTTCACTTACTATGGAAAAGATATGTCCTACAAAATGGTGAGTTTTCATGCCAAAAAGACGACATTTTTAGAAATAATTAAATTGTGACGCCTAAAAATATATTTTTTCAACCAATTAATTGAATTTTTTAAACTAAATAGTTGAATTTTTAACCCTAAAGAAAAAGAATTTTGAACGAAAACGAATCATTTTCTTAAAGAATTGAAACTCATAAAATTTTTAAACACAAGATGAATTCTGAACTTAAAAATTTTTCAATTCTACGTTTGTAAGACTTAGGTTTTAAAAATGAACTTTTGAAATCAATATTCATCTTCTAACGCCTTGTGTGATGCAGGCACTGCAATCTATTCATGTATTTATAAAAGTTTTTGTCGAATCTTTGGGACATATTTTTTAAATCTTTTGTAAACTTTTAAAATCTTCGTAAAAGGTTTGAA
This sequence comes from Acraspis erinacei, assembly GCA_035041075.1. Taxonomy (NCBI): domain Eukaryota; kingdom Metazoa; phylum Arthropoda; class Insecta; order Hymenoptera; family Cynipidae; genus Acraspis; species Acraspis erinacei. The sequence goes on along the minus strand of JAWWLR010209361.1, from coordinate 3,533 downwards.
ATACATGAAACCTTTTCAACTTGATATCGCATTATTATGCGATAAACTGAATGTAATATACTTAATATATAAATAAGGTGAATGTAACTTTTTAATTTCCAGCTAATTTGACGGACTTGAGGGTAGAGTTAAATATCATTGGTACAAAACTTATTCACTAGTGGAATCCTGGTATGGGTTGCTAGTACCCTCATTGGGCGCCTCCCCAGGTTGCAGATAGGGGAACGCCTTCAAGATATTAGTGGTATGGGGAAATCGAATACGCGGGGCGGACAAAAACCAGCTAGGAGAAGTAAACCTGAATTACAAACCTACGATGACTGACAATGGAAGGTCCTCAGATGATAAGCGCCTGGAGAAACCTTGTTAGGCGGGAAATGTTCCTTGTGGTACCCATAACAAAGATTGACCCATCATAACCCCTAACTTTTCGATATTTTTGAGCCCCGACTCTCCAAAGTCTTGAATTTTTTCAATGTTGTACACTACTTTTCTCACGCAAGGATTAAGAAGGATTAACTCAGGCTCTGAATTCTTTACGAAGGTGGTGCTATAGCAGAAAACTAAGGACAGAATCGTGCAGAGCAACCCCAAAAATATAGAAAATGACCATTCAATACATTTCTATAAAGTATTTGTTGAGAAAGATAAAAGATAAGTTACAACCAATCTAATCGCACTGCGTGAAAAAAGTAGTGTAAAACACTGCAAAAATTCAAGACTTTGGAGAGTTGGGGCTCAAAAATATCGAAAAGCTAGGGGTTAGGATGGGTCAATCTTTGTTGTGGGTACCACAAGAAACATTTTCCGCCTAATAAGGTTTCTTCAGGCGCTTATCACCTGGGGACCTTCCCTTGTAAGTATGGAAAAAACGAAGTACCCCAAAAGGGTAGCAATCTCTCCGCCGGCTCTGATCGGGTTCAAGTCACGGTGGCTGGCGCTGGCCCCGACGATTTTAGGCAAAGCCAAACTTTCTTGAATCGAAGCGTATGTGAGGAGTTGGGCGGACTGTTGAACGTCACGGAGGAGGTGAGCTTCATGAAGCAAATAGAGGGGTCCGACGCAAAGAAGGACAAGCCCCGTTTTCTCAACTGTCTGGAAGAGACTACGGAGCTGCTGAAACATCTACAGGCAGTAAATGGTAAGATGGAGGCTTTCTATCGGACACGGAGGAACATGTCCTTTGGAATCTACGAAGGTGTGAGAGATGCGAGTAGTCTTATCACGCGACTGCACTCCCGAACGAAATTATTGGAGGAGTATTTCAAACAGCATGAACGGTGGGTGAGCAAGCAAGTGACCAAGAGGGCCAATGAAGAAAGGAAGACCAGCAGATGCCCCAGTAGGCAAAGAAACGGCACCCGCTGAAGTTATACCAAAGCGGTTCTGGGCGAAATAATTCCAAGGAGAAAGGGTTGTATTTTTATGGGGTCGGTACTTGAACTGGATAAACATACGCCGACAACAGGGTCATTTATCACTCAAAGTCGGAACAGCCGAGAAAAAGGTATTTTGTTTTATAACATTTAAGTTTTAAATTTGAACCATACAATTTTGCACACCGGCCTTCTCGTAATTCTTGGCGCCTATCTAAGTTGCAAATATTCTAAAAATAAAAATAAAAAATTAGAAAATCGTTTTTTTAGTGTTGCTACGCTACTTCCGGCTAATTTTTAAAACAATAGAACGAAAATATGAAATCTATCTTTCCAATTCTTTTAGCATATTTTGTAAAATTGATATAAGTTTCTTAAATTCCCTTAATAGGCCACTGAACTGGATAATATATCAATTTTCCATTTAAAAACTTTCTTTGCTTAAAACGTAATAGACGAGATAAATAGTGACATCAGTTTTAACGAAAAGTGTAAACGAATTTTTTTCGACAAAATTGGCTTGTTAAATATAAATATCTCAGTAGAATAAACTTGACACCTAAAATTGAGGAGATAACGACCACAGTATAGTAGTATATGTAATAGTATATATAAGAATATTGAATACAATGGTATGATATATGAAGGACCGGAATATTCATTACTTAAATTTTTTAACAAACTCTTTATTAAAACATTAATCAGGTTTTTTTCGATTAGAAAATATGAGAATAGTCCGAAATCTGGTTTTATCTTTGATGATTATCCTCAATTTTATTGGTGAGTATAGTAATATAATATGTCTATAATTTTTGGTAATTTTTTTAAGCCTTACGCAAAACATAATTTTTGCGAGGTAATATGTTCGGAGCAATTTTACACGTACCGAAATATCCGTGTGCTTGCCGACCCATATGTGCACTTCTCGATGTTTACGTGCACAAACAGTTAACTTGTAACTCTGCAGGCGCACATATGGAACACTCTCAACTGTACACTTGAACATATGGTAGATTGCTAACTGCGCACTTATGCGTATATTCGAAAGAGCTCACAGAGTATACTTATAGTTTACTTTTAATTAAGATTTAGTTATTTTATATCATTTAGCAAACGTCCCATAAAATTCGCAAAATATAAATCCATAGAGGTTTTGGAATTAGACTTTTTGCAATGCCGGAAAAGTACCTAATTTTTCAAGGTACTCCGGGTCCGGGAAATATTTGTCAAACTCGACCATCATTCACATAAGATTCAAATTTATATGGACTCAATCTTTTCGTCTTAATTTGTGCGTGCAACCAACTTCAACCCTTAAAAACCACTTCCTATGCGGCAAATGCCCTAACCAAAACAGAAAATGTTTAGACGGCACGGCCATTTTCCAAAATCTACGACCCTTAAAACCCACCCCTGGCACTTTTAACAAAAGAATTCCAAAATGTCTCTTTGAAAAACACCGATTCCATTTCACAATTGAAGATAGTTTCAGAGGTAAACTTTAGAAAACTCAAGGTTATGTTCCTAGCCCGATAATAATATTCAAAAATCCCATAAATGAACCCTTATTAATTTTAAGGAAACAATTCCAAGACATCTTCATGTAAAACAGCCATTAGGTGAAGAAATTAAAAATATTCACAAGTTACCTTCATAAAACAGAAAAACGACAAGCCTCGAAAGTACGCTGATTCGGTGTTGTTTAGATTTCGAATAAATATGAGACACCAGAGAATCAATTCAATATTGAAAATTATTTGATCGTAAACATAACGAACTGACTCGCTCGAAAGCTTAAAATGCGCAGTAGGTATTTCTTTTTTTTTATTATATAGTTCACTGTTCCAATCATGGTTCCAATCACATGGATCCCTCCAGTTGGATGGTAATCATTTAAATTTGCGTGAATTTGAATTAATAATATTTTAATATATGGAGTGTTCGCGTTCTACGCTGCATACACCGAAACGCTATTTTCGAAAACCAATTCAAAACAAATAAAAAGAATTGTGATGAAAACGACTAACAATAATTTGTTGAAAAAATTCTCAATATCTACATCACAAAACGTCCAAATTCACCATTGATTGTAATGCAGTGAACACATTTTGAATGAAAAGCAGCGCGCGTTTGCGAGCAATTTTAGGAATAAGTGGG
>JAWWLR010209324.1:0-14230 GCA_035041075.1 Acraspis erinacei | reverse complement strand
TTCCTTTCGTCTGAAGTATGTCACTTTTACTTTCTGGGGGTGTTTGGACCTCAGATTCGGATTCAGCGACCCCAAAAACATATAATAAACATGGTGTGAATCACGAAATCGAAAAGAAGATTTTAAGATTTTTTTGGGGTTATGTCAGAACCCTGACGAGCTAGGATTTTTTGGACCTGGGATTCGGATCGAGAGACCCCAAAAACATATAATAAACATGGTCTTACATATAATAAACATGGTCTGACCCCCAGACTCGAAAAAAAAAGATTTTATGAGGTTTTTTGAGGTTATGACAGAACCCTGACGTGCTGGGGTTTTTTGGACCTCGGATTCGGATTCAAAGCGTCAAAATCCATAGGAAAACATATGTCACGTCCCCAGGTCACGACAACGCGGTACCACCCAAGCCGACATTTTGTGAAGTTTGAAAATTTTTCTATATTCTCTCGCTGAAATTGACTTGATACCTGAATTCCGTGAACTTCATGATTTCTTTGAATTGCGCTTTCTCCTAAAATTTGACCAATTTAATTGTGTGTGTATATAATATTATTTTATTCCGTTTATGAAAGTGCTTATGTTGCAAATATCAAAAAAATTAAAATACTAGTATTCAAATATCAATGCTCAGGGAAAATTAAAAATTGATCAAGGAAAACCACGGAATTTTGAAAATCAAATTTTCGAACACCCTGCCGAGATTGTAGAAAAGTCAATTGTATTGTTACAAAGTATATAATAACAAGTAGGTCTCAAAATTTGACCTGAAGTAAAAATGGCGTTTCATTACTATTTGGAAAAGTTACATAATTCTGATAAATTGAAATAAAATAGGAAATACATTTTCGGAAAGAATTAAGTGATATGCAAATAATCGATCTAAATAATTCCTAATATGATGCGCACCTCAAACAATGACGCATAAATAATCGAATAACATACTGTATTCGTTAAAGAGAAATATGCTCTTCTTCATATTACAAAATACAATTCTATAAACTTGGGAACTTTTCTCTTTTCTAAGAATTTTAAGTTTTGAGAATCACAAGTCCTTTCGGAAAATATCGTTCTGCTTTTTAATTTGCAAACATTATGAAACTATTTAAAAATATTAATGAAGAGCCATTTTTACTATAGTGAACATTTTGAGATCTACTTCAAACCATAGACTTCAGAAATAGAGTTGATTTTTCGCCCAGATTTGGTGGCGGTTATTTTTTTATATACAAATATACATTTCTCATAAGGCTCTGCATAAATAATGGCTCGTCGTAAGAGAAAATATCATGGAAGTAAAAAGTTTTTTTATGCCAGAGATTAATGAAATTTTTTTACTAATTAGGCAAGAGGAGAAAGTATCAACCTAAGTGCTAAAATAATTATATTTGAGCTTTTGAGCTTTTTGCACTCTGAATCAAAATTGCTAAAATTCAGCTAGCAATTAATTACATTTTCCAGATTTGATTAGTAAATAAGCAGCCACTAAAGATTAACACACAATAATTACTAATTTGAGTATTCGATATATTTTCTAATTCAATAGTAGAAAACTAATTAATCAATGGAAAAATTACATATAATTGTACAAAATAATTTTTAAAAAGTGTAAGCAGGTTAAACGTGCAAAATAAAGAAGGTTAGTAAGTTAACGAGAGGGTCTAGCATTATCAACTCTGTTGAAACAATCAGAAGGTCATATTGTGAAATTGCGCACGTGGCGTAACTTATCTGTCCCCAATTCAAAAACATTCCATCTGATTGTTTGAACAAGATTAAGAAAAATAAGTGCTAGATTATATATAAAATTATAATGGTCAGGTATAGAAAATGTTAATTTTCGTCTCAAGAAGTTATCATGTTGTTATTCTTGTTTCACGTTTAAAATGAGTAGAAGAGAACAAACAAAGATTGGGTAATTGTGGAAAGAATATTCAGGTATGATTACTCAATGTTTACAGAAGTTTTTCTGCCTTTGCTTCTATGTTAGAGAATTTTTTAGTATTCTTAAATTTTTTATTGATTCTCACGTATAAGGTTGCGCTCTGTATTCAAGAAAAACTGTTTCTTTGAATCAAAATAAATTTCCTAGAGGCAACGAAACTTTTCTTTGAATGACATTTTTTCTTCGATATGAAGAAATATTGTTTGAATTAAATAGAATTTTCTCTAAGTATGCGGTTTATTAATTCTAGATGCTTCATCAGCTTTAGGATTTTTAAACCCAATTTGTATAAAGAATTGGATAGTTTGACCTTAAATTGGTGCTTGAATAATAACATATAATATTTTAGCATGGAAGATTAAAATATTTCAATAATATTTTATTTTACCAATGGCCAGCTATTAAAATATATATGGAATAGTTTTTAAACGAAAATAGTTACTAATCAATTAGTTAACTTCTTTCTTTGAGTTTTCATTTAAATATATAAAATGGTTTAAAATAATTGTAATATTTTATAAAACAGAAATAAATTGCATAGCAGCTAACTTTTACATGTTTCACGATGTTTCACGATGCTCTAATAAATATATTTAGCTATAGATAAATCAATATGTTTTTACTTACTGAAATTAATTTCAATTTCTCCAATATCAAATTTGTAAGTATTTCTGCTACTTATTATTAGGGAGCATCGTTCATTACATAACAATTTTTTTTAGTGAGAGGCGGTCTGCAAATCATTCATCTAAAAAATTCTGACAACCTAAAATTCCGCAGGTATACTAAATGCCTCCGAATTCTTTAATTTGACCAAGTTAGGGCAGTGTTATCAATGTTGATTGGCAAATGCGCCTCGATCTTCTATTTTTTAGGTCAGGCCTGCTCAAGAAACAAATCGGAAAGTACAGGGTGGGCTGTATTACTAACAGATCCGATCTGAAAAATTTCGAGATGGACAATTAGCGCCTTGAACGGAAATTTTTGGATCGGGTTTGCTAATGCAAACTGCCGGATCCGAACCCAAAATCATCATTCCGGTGCGGTTCTTGTACATCTCTGGTATGAAAGTTTATCTTTTGTTTATAGGTTTTGCAACACTTTTATGACAAAATATGACACATGTTATTTGCATGATTGTAATCTTGTAATTCAACGTGGCATTTGGTGATGGGAAATTATGGTTTCAGGAACGTTTATTGTGAATTTTCTATTTGATAAATTGTATATATACAAATATTTATTTGAGAATGTAAGATAAAAATTGCGTAAAGAGATTTTGTGATAAAATAACTATTGATGCCTTCAATTTTCTTTGATAAAAAAGCGATATCATACCATATCTCTAGAGTCACGTATGTCTATAAGACGTCATTGATAGAATGTCAAGATTTTTTAAATTTAATTTGAGAACTGAGATTTTAATGAAAGCCTTATTACATGGTCTATTTTGAAAATGATACTCTTTTACTTACCAGAATTCCCATCAGACGAAGCCACATATTTTTGCAATAAAATCACACAAAGTGTAAGGAGATACAAATGAGGTAGCATGTCCATCTTGCACAAAATACGTAATCACAGAATAGGATTGATGACGAAGGTAACGATCATCGACTTTTATAGAGAAACCTGTTTGCATGGGCTATAAAATTCAACGCCTGTTTGAGCTTACAACAAAATTTAATCACTATACAATCATTCGCTTCTTCTGTGGGTGAAATTACACAACGTTTATTAGATATATTACACAATGGAAGAATAAAACAAGACCATATACAATGTTGCCTTTTAGTTCAAGCAACCCTTTTTTCATTTTTATGTCTTTATATTTTTGGTACTGAAAAATTTTCTTACAAAAAATATAAAACTAATCTAAAATTAATGTTAATAGTAAAAGTTCATTAATCCTAATGCAAAGAGTTCTGCCTGCTACGGGGGCTACCCGAGCGGTGCACGAGTTTGAGCGCGCCTAGGGCGCGCGATTGTTGGTTCTCGAGCTGCGCGCTCGATTTTGTATCTACTTCACGCTACGCGTATGGATTTTGTGTTTTTCTCCCATTCATACGTGCGCATATTCCCGTTCGTTCGTTGCATTTCTTCCGCATTCGTGCACAAACGTTTCAGGATTAAAGACTTTTGTCAAAGCTCTTTCGGTTTTAGCGAACACTTTCTCATCATGTGTCTCGTGCTTCGCACTCGATTTTGCCCGAAATGTCAAATTTTCTATATTATGCTCAATATTTTTATATAAAATATAATACATATTTTATCTACCTCTGACTGGGATTGGGTATTTAGATATTGCAAAATAAAGTAAGGATTATGTTTACCATGATTACTTAAATATTTGTTTCTTATTTTGCGTTAAAATTTATTATTTTAGGTAAAAGGTTTGTAAATTTTTGTTGGTTAAATAAGTTTTGTCTTAATTATTCTCGTAGCTTGTATTGGTGTACACCAATAAAATTGTTTTATTTTCAATGGTGTTTTTTAAAAATAAAACAAAAAATACTTATCCTACAAAAAAGTAATTCATAGAAATTTTTGTATTCTTTTTTATGAGCCCAATTTTTGTAGATCTATCTCTGTTGGTACATTGCTTTGTTTTCTACAAAATGGAATCATTGCTTTTTCGTTAGTTCGTTTTGCAATCAAAATTTTAATTTTCGATTTTTTATTGGCTGAATTAGAGAATTTGTTGAGACAATCTTGTAGGGCCTTCAAAAAGTATCGTTTTCCTTTTCTTGACTTTTTCCCATAACATGCTTTGTTTGGCTTCAAATTTTTATTTTCGTTTGGTTTTATGGATTTTAAAAATGCTATAAATTTGGTAATTTTTACTTTATCAGAAAAAGTAATGGCTAAAGAACTCTGCCTTTCTTTTCATATCCTTATAAAGTGTGCCAGAAGACAATCCAATTGAATAATTCTTTAAAATGTTAGCATGTTTACAGGCTACAGGGAGAACGACAACAACGGCAACAACGACTACCGACAGACACCGTTTTAACAAATTTTTTTGCTCACTCAGTGGAGAATGTAATAATTCATTATTTTTTGTGCGATCAACATTTGAATTCTCAATTTTTTAAATCAAAATTCAAAAAGTTGTTTAGACAGTCTTGTAGGGACCTTAAAAAGTAACGTTTTTCTTCTCTTGACTTTTACACATATCACGATTTTTTTGGCTTCAAATATTCATTTTCGTTTGGTTTTTCGGATTTTGAAGATGCCATAACTTTGGTAATTTTTCTTTGATCAAAAAACGTAAGGGGAATCAATTTTTCGTATTTTGGTCAAGTATAAACAGCTGTCGAAAGAATTTTCAGGAACATTATAGACGGGAGTGAAGGGTGGCGTGGTCGAGAGGGTAAGGGAGGTATATGAGGTGACGAAAAATGAACAGAGAGAAGGGGAGAGAATCTCTGAGGGTTTTGTGGATGGATAGGGGATTGAGGCAAGGGTGTTCGCTTAGCCCAACGCTTTTTTAAATTTAACGGCATATATGGAAAGCAAGCTAAAGGCCGGTGCGGTAGGAGCAGTAAGGATATGGTCACTCGCATATACAGATGGCACAGTGCTGCTAGCAAAGAGCGAATAGGCTTTAAAGGAGATGATGAAAATGTTGAGAAGATACTTGTTCAAAAATAGGTTGGAGTTAAATGCGGGTTAGGTGAAGGTTATGATGATCAGGAAAGGAGGTGGGAGAGGAAAAGGAGGGGAGTGGAAGTGGATTGGAAAAGTGATACCGAAGGCAAAGGGATTTGTATACCTGGGCTTCCTGTTTTGGAGGAAATGGGGGATTGGATGTTCATAGAAACGAGAGAGTGAGAAGGGCAAATGTGGCGATGAGGCCAGCGTGAAAATATGATCAGAAAGTTTTAAAAGAGGGGAAGTAAGCTGGTTAGGGAATGTTGGTGGAAGAAGGAGAAGGAAAGGTATTTTAGAGCGAATGGATTGCAAAGGGATGATTTGAGAAGGGTGAATGAGGAAGGAAGGAGGGTATAAGAGTTGTTTAAATGAAACTACATGGAGAGAGAGAAGGGAGCAGGGGAGGAGAGAATAAAAAATGGGAATGGGGGATGCAAAAGTGGAGCACTGGTTGGAGGAGTGTGAAGAGGTGGAAACGATCGGGATTAGTATGGTGGGATTGTTGCATGAAGGGGGGAACTAAAGGGCATTTGCAAGGTTGAAGGAGGTGTTGGGTAAGGTGGATAAGAAGAGAAGAAAGGAGGAAATGTAATGGAGACGGAAAGATTGTATATGGGAGAGGAAGTAGATGCAAGAAAATGGTACATATTGTAAATAGTAGATAAGGATTATGGAATAGCCGCGGAGGCAGAGGTTGGCAATGCGAGGCACAGCGAGAAAGTAGCGACATAAATGCGAGGTGAGAAAGTACGAAATTCTATAAAAACTGGAAGTGTAAGCAAGTCAATTTTTCAAGGCCAGCAGTTTCAAAAATTAACTTTTATCTATCTAACATAAATGGTCTCAAAAATGGTTAAAATGTTTTAACTTTTTAAATTTTGTTAAAAAAAGTTGGCCAACGAACTAGACCTTTCTTTTTATATTCTTATACAGTCTGCCAAAGGAAAATACAATCAAATGATTCCTTCAAATATTACCGTGAATACAGGCTTCAACGGCAACCACAACAACAACGACGCCAGACAGACACCGACGTAAAAACTATTTTTTCTGACTCAGGGGGTGTCTAAACGGCGACATTTGATGGAATCCGCGAAATTCATTTTTCACGTAAAACCAATACCTTCTCATTAGGATGAGAATGTAAAAAGTATGGCACTAGTTTCAAGGATAGGCAGGAAGCCACTGAGGAGCTTCCCTGGCGCTAAACTACAAAGACTATTTTGGGACTAAGTGTGTGATTAGTGAACAATACTAATTCGAAAATTTTTATTATTTGTTATAATTTGATAGTAGGACGGAGTGAAAATTCTCAAATTAATCGAATTGTTTGAGCTGAGTGAAAAGAAATGTGTGAGTTAGGATCCCAAAAACATTGTTAAAAATGTTAATATCGGATAATGTATCATTCAGACAATATGTAACGCTTACTTGTGAGAGATTCTATGAGTGTATAATCATTCTCCATATGTGTATATTTTTGTATAGAAAATTCGTCTTTTTGTCTTGAAAGTTCAATAATTTATTTCAAAAAATCAACTTTTTGGTAGAAGACTAGTTTTTTGATAACTTAAGATTATTATTTTTTATTTAAAAGAGTACCTTTTCTATTTGTGTTCAAGAATCTACCTTTCTGAGTTTCAAAATTCAATAATACCCGGATTAACTGTCACATAAAATTCAATTAGGCATATTTCAACATTTATTCTGAAAATCACTTTTTCATTTTAATGTTCGATTTATTACCGAAGTTTCTAATTTGCCACCCGTCACGTAGGCAACTAATGCATATTGGCAGCTTGAATTGCTATAAACACAAAATATTCGTAAAATCGGGTTTTATCGTAAAGCTAAGTTATTTTCCAGGGGGGGGGGGTCATAAGCAAATCTGTAGTTGTCAACGAGTCATAAGGATTAAACGGAGAATATGTGAGATGCCTTCAACTAAAATATAAACCAAAAATTCAATATAAATATCATCACCCCAGAAACCTTTTTAAGACAGCTAAAAAAGTGAAAGATTAGAAATAGTCCATCAAAGTCTAGTTTCTATTTTCATTCTCGCAGTACTGTTTAGCAAAAGAGGTACCACAAAATAAAATTGAATAATAATCTCTTTTAAACTGAGAAAAAATTAATTATTTGTGTCGTCTTTTCAATATTCGAGATGAGTATTCAAAGTTTTGTCGTCAATGATTGGCTAGCCATCGTTAAATTTGGGAATGAATAGCCCATCCCGTTTCCAGCTTGAAAGGATATATAGTCTTTAAATTATTTTCAATTCAAGAGTAACTCGGGAGAAGAAATAAATACACACTCTAGTGTAAATATCACATGCAAAATATGGGTTTATTAATGCAAAAATATTGACTCGCTGCAATTAAAAGTATTTAATATAGATGAAAGTAAGGGATAAAATTTATATAATATATATATATAATTTATTTAGACTCCTAGACCGTTTTCAATACAATCCCTTTTGCACTTTGAGAGGTTAAATCTAGCTAAGCAAAAAGCTCAACAGACTCACAATTGAACTGACTGTAGTAAACGGAGCTAAGAGTGCAACTCCTAGTCCTGCGCCGAGTAGAAACCTTTAAGAACATCAATCGCCAGCGAGTCCCCAATGCTGTTTTAGACTTAGAATTTTTTTTAAAAGATTCTCTCCCGCGGATCCCCTCTAACCAATTTTTTCGCGTGGGTATGAATATCGCGCCTGCGTGCTACGTTACGCCTGGATTCTGGGCCTAGTACACGGCCGGGTATGTACAGTTGTATATCTTAAGGGACCATACAAGCTCCAACTATGGTAGGTCTACCTAGATTAATTAATCGTAGAATGCAAACACCTCCTCGTACTCTGCCCGATGCGAAAAGTTGATTATTAAGAGCCCAGGGATGGTTAGCTCCCTTAATTCAGACTCACCTTTTGGTCAAAAAATCATTCGCTTCTGACACAGGGCGGGCGTTACACATTTGGCCACACATATGCAAAATCACGCCCTCTCCAGCCACCCATTTTCCGTAAAAAAAAGAAAAAAAGAAGTTTTGGACATACGTATTCTCCATTCTTATTTAGCATTAAAAAAATGTATATCAGATTCAAATTAAATTAAAACCCCTACTTAACTTCCAATCATGAAGTTAGTATGCAGAATTCCTGAAAAAAAACAATTATCTAACGACCGGTTACAATAATCTGAAAAACTGCATCCGATCGCAGCGAAATCGGGGTAAAATTTCAGCCATAACGACGTCTCACGACCGTGAGATATGTAGTTACAGTCTGTGATGGAATCAATACGACGATCCGGCAAAAGTCTCGTGCAGCCTGAAGACACGGAGCGACCCAAGGACGACCGCCTTCTACATTTTCCCCGAAGTGTTTGAGCATATTGTTGTCACTCAGGGATGATTTTCAGGCTATTAACCAGTGAGAGATGGGCACGTCCTAGAGCACCGATGATAAGGATGATCAGTTTAACAGAATATTCCATGTACAGTACTTCCAACTTCTTTGCATACTTCTTTTCATTCTCCTTAGCTATGATGTTTTATCAACTGGTGCCAAAAATTTGATAATTAACATGGTTCACTGTTCGACGTGAAGGAGAACTATGTCAGGCCTCAAGTGTGCAACAGAAACGATCGTAGCGAATATAAGTACCAGTGTATGCGGCACTTCTAATTCTCGACAAATGACTCTATTTTTTCTACGAGCGTTTAGCAGAGCGATATTAAGGTTAAAGATGTAAGAGAGACAGACATGGTAATAAAGCACTCCTAATGCCTCATTGTCATTTTGATGTAGGTCGTTACCGTTGGACAACTAGATGGTATGTTAAGGGTGGATATTCAAACTCGTTTAAACGCCAATTTTTCAAAATTCGTTTTATTTTTTTTTTGAAACTTGAAGCCGATGCCGTTATTTCGGCGATAGGAGCATGTGAAAATTCGCGATAGTTTTATTGTGAGAATTTATTAAACACTGCAGTTCGGTAACTGTCGGTCTATTGAAAATTCAAATTCGTATAACAACCAATGGAGCCTTATGTGAATTCCCTGTTTTCGCAGACACTTTCGAACTTTTAGAGTAGTAGGGTCTAAAAAATGTATCTGTATGTGTGTCAGAATTCTTCGTAGGGCTCTTGTGCATTGAAATTCGGTGTAGTACCCAACCTAAAAACATTTGACTCAGTGATAACCACATGTTTGCCTGCATTTCTGTCAAGGTGAATATTACACCTTGTCTTTCAGGCATAAAAAAAGTATTCTAATGTTGAAAATCGTCAAACCGTGCATTTCATTATATTATAACATTCATTTACAAAAAATTTTGTTTAAGATGCAATGTTCTAGGTCCTGTATTTCCGGAGAAAAATTAAGAATAAAAATATAAAACGAATTTAATTAATCAATTTTTATTTTCAATCACTACTGATAACAATAATAAACAGAAAGTAACAATTTATTGAAGCATTTTGGTTATAGAAGTGCCAAAAATGAAATCAAACCTTCGCGAAGCTTGCCTCTCTTACCTTGACTTCCTGACGCTAATAGTTATTATACGACTTTGAACTGCCAAACTCCCTCGACTTATACGTGGCCAAATTTCAAGTGGTCGTCTCTTCCTCAATTTTAATAGAAATCGTTTCAAACTTCAATAAGTGACGTATTACCTTATAATGAACAAATCATCTTGAGTTTTTCAAAAAGTATTAAAATTACAAAAAATGCGAGCTTTTTCCGCTCACCTGTAAAATATTGGAAATGGCGTTTATACGATTTTGAATATCCAACCTTCATGTGTTCTTGATGCTCGGCGTGTGCATGGCATGCCCTGCAGCTATTATCGGGAATGCCTTGGCTCAAAATGTGGCGGAGGTATTTTAAGATAGAAATTACACCGTTGGAGATATGACAGCTTCATTTCTCAGCCAACTCAACAAAATCCCTGCTTGCTGGCATCCGGTGCAGGCGATCGCAAGTCAGATGCAAAAGGCTGTTGTTTGGGATCACTACATCTGGTCCGTCAACACTGTTCCTCTTATCACCGTACAAAGAACGGTAACTCTAAAAATGTATAGAGAGGTGAAAACTTCAACTCTAACTGTGCAGTCTGCCGCGTAAAGTCATCCGCGGCTAGATGCCGCACTGTAAGTAACAGTGTTGTACGAAATCTTGCGTAAATTTCTTGCTCTTGCTTACCTTATAGGATAGAATGAGCAGAATTGGATAACATACACGTTCCAGCTGCTTCGGGATTGGTTGCTTTAATGAACCATGATCGTAGCTTCTGGAGCCTACAACTTCTCTAATGTAACTAACTTCTAACATTCTGATAAATTCTTCGGAGCATGAGATGCCTGCTCATCACTTCGACTATCTATGCTTACGTCTATTTCTTCAGATTCCAACAGATGTGACGTCACTAATATACAGAACTGAGCACCAATCAGTTGACTTTAGCTGGTGGTTAAAAAAAATTGCTTCTATTTTCGGTGGCCGTATGGCGACAGTTTGTTGCTCTGGGTTCGATAATGTACTCCTAATTTTTTCATATTAGAAAATAAATTGGAGGTTACGAACTTCATGTTTACGTTTAATTTAAGATTTTCGTAGTTTTCAAATTTTCTAACTTGTACATATATATTGGTTTTAGAGGAATATCTTATTAACGAAAATTGTAGGTAATGAAAAGGACAAAGCCTTCACTTCGTGTCCGATTGCAAGAAAAATTACTCGGCGTCGGTAAAAGGCATAAAAAGTGCGTTCTCTGGGAAAGAGGTAAATATAAGGGCATAATTGCATCCCTAAATTTTTTCGTAAGGATTGCGAACATTCTGAAATCATCCCCACCCACTAGAGAAAAAATATATAATAGGTATTTAATTAAAAATGTGAAACCGGGGTGCCAGAAAAATAAAAAATAAAATAATAAAATTCCCTAAACAGGTTTTTAAGGGGTTCTCCATCAATGAAATTTTCTAAAATAGGAAAATATATCAATAGGAGGAAAAGGGATTATCAGATTACTTATTTTATATAAAACCATTTTTTAAATATTTTTTTATATACAAAAAAATATTTAGCGTATCATTTATCTATATTTTTTATATTCGCAGAAAATATACCATTGAAAAATGTAAACATTTTTATGAGGATAAATTCTTTATTTTCTCATATAATAAAATAAAGATCGCTAATATATTTATGCTTCACAATATCACAAATGCGTAAATGGCGATATGCCAAGTTCTTTCATTATCGTAGACTTGCTAACATCAGAATATTGTATTTGATGTTCCTCTACGATCTGCAGCAAGTGCTGTTTCTGATCTTCATTTTTGGTAAGAACAGAATTGAATGACGTAATTTACGCATTTAAGATATTGTGTAGCACGAAGGTATTAACGATTTTTTCATTATACAAAAATATGTTTACATGGTTCAACTCTATATTCATTGAAAATATAAGAAAATATAGTAATTGATGTATTGTATATTTGTTGTCAATATAAGGAAATATTAAGAATATGATTTGATATAAAATGAGTAATTTGTTATTCTCTTTTCCTCCTATTGGTATATGCTACTATCTTCCTGGATGTGAGTCTGGGGACGATAACGATTCCAATAACATCTTTATTCGTTTATAGTAATATATACCAACACGTCGGTAACGGGCAACAGCTGTTGGCCCGACCAGCGAAAAAAACATATTTAGTGTAAAGCTCTAAAAAAGGCCTTTTTAAATAAGTCGGTTCATAGCACATTAATTACCAAGTTGATTGGAGAAAATGGCACTAATATTCTTTTCAGATTCGACGATTTTTACCGTAACGCTATTTAAAACCATAATTGTCGCTTCTAAGTTGAGATACGGTATACAGAGTAACGTTATCATTAAACACTTTTTTCCATCAAAATTCAAGTTTCGAAACCCAATACATCAAAACATTTTCAACGTAATTTTCAAGCTTAGCATGCCGAAATGTATCCGAAAAAGATAGAGGCATTAAATCTACAAAATGACTGTAGACACCAGAAAAATGAATTTCTAACCAATTAGTTGATTTTTCAATGAGTATAATGAAACTCCAAGGTAGAAGAATGCTGCGAAAAAGCTTTATTCTTAAAAAGATACATTTTCAACGAAATTTGCGAGTTCTAAATTAGGAAAGATATACTTTTACCAAAAAATGATTGAAATATACTAGTTATCTTATATATTTCACATTGCTTTATTCACATCTCGTGTCAATATACATATAAAATTATGCCTAATTAAATATTATTTTAATTTCATTTACTTTTCAATTGACATAAGAAAACGGTACCTTGTGAAATAAATTTGAAAGAAAATTATGACTTTTATTTGAAATAGAAAGAAAAACTTTTGATATGCCTAAAGAAATTCCAAATTATAAAACTTCTTATCAACTCTTATGCCTTCTCAGGTGGTAGTGGAATTTTTCGGTCAGCCAGATTCTTAAATATAATAACATGCGTTAGAAATTATGGCAAGAAAATTGGTCGTAAACTCAAATTTGGAGAAGACAAGCGTGGTTTCAGTCTGTTTTTATTCCTATAAAATTGACCAGTGCTCAAGATTGGAGGGGAGGGGTTCTCCCTAGAGCAGCCTTGGGCCACGCGCTCGGTCTTTCTACTTCTACCACATTTGTGCGCAGGCTTTTTAAAATTAAAGGTCAACGTATCCACCACTGTAATTTGGTGATTGTACATTCTATTAGCTAAAGCTCCTTCGGCTTTAACCAATAAACTCTCCTGACATTTCTCGTGCTTCCCACTCGATTTTGTCAAAAATGAGAACTTTTCTCGATTATTCTCAACTCTATAAAAGAAAGTAGTTATTTAACAATTTGTTGCATTTTATGTCGTTTTTCCGTAAATTCAATTTGTTTATTTTCAATGTTATTTTTTACGATCCAAACAAAAAACATTAATCCTAGCGTAAGGCACAAATTTATAGATGTAATTTAAACGAAATAATTGTGTTAAAAAATATGTCCTTGTAGCTTGTGTCCTTTTTCCAAAAAGTTAATTTTTTTATTTTTCGTAAATTTTTATAACAAGAGTTTATAACAAAATTTGTATATAACTTTTGGTGAAAATTTTAAATTCATTGCTACTCAATTTTCCTTTAGAATTCATTAAATTGAACCACTGAAACTATTTTCTATTTTTTATTTTGTCATAAGATTCGAATTGGAAAGGGAAGGAAAGAATGAGATTGCATACTGGAATATGAAGAGTGTGAGAAGGATTCCTCACAAGTAAAAAAAAATACAGTTTAATCTCTTAAAAATGTATATTTATTTGGCACAACATTTCGACACCGAAAAGGAGGAAAAGTGATCCATGCTTCCTCAGTAATCCAATCACTAGCGTCATTGGAAGGTCTCTCTTTCAAAACTTGAAGCAAGCGCTGCGCCCAGAGAAGAATGGATTGCATAGGCAATAGTAGGTTCATAATTATCTTGACGATTATCTTCCATAATCTTGACTATGGTAGGTCCACCTACAGAAATTGTTCGTATCCTGCTAATACCTCCTTGTACTCTACCTTCTGCTAGAAATTTAGTATAAACTGCCCATGGATGATTTCGT
>JAWWLR010209317.1:0-14233 GCA_035041075.1 Acraspis erinacei | reverse complement strand
TTTCTCTAAAAATGTTATATTTAATATTTCCAGTGAGAGAATTGTTATAACGACCCATATATATATATATATATATATATATATATTTAAATTAACCATGCAAAGACTTGCCTAATCCATCCTCAGAATGACTCCAGCATGTCAGGATTTTGATTAAATTAAAAAACAACTATAATCACTTATGCTAAAGATTATAGGTTATTTTTTGTTATTTTAAATTTAATCAAAATCCTTACATTCTGGAGTCATTATGAGGCTGAATTCGTATTCAGCGACACAAAAAACATATAGGACACCTAGTCAACTCTATGTAGACTCCCGAAAATATTTTGTAGTCCTGCGTTATTTTCGAACAAATTCCACTGAAGTTGAGGCAAGTGGTTTCATATTTAAATTTAAAAAAATGGGTAGTTATAACAATTAACTCACTGGGAATATTAAATTTCAAATTTTTAGAGAAGAATACATTTCTTTATTACTTGATTAAAATCGTCACGTGGATCGAAGTTTTTCCCATATATATCACTGTGTGGCGGCTCGAAAATGATGGAGATGATAATGTCATTCTTTGAAAAAATTAATTCGCATTTATAGATTTACAAGATTTGTGTAGTTTCGTATGCGGTATTTCAGCTCTTCTAAATTGGCAGGTTTGGTCATATAGACATGGTTTTTAAGAAAGCATAACAAAAATCTTGCAGACTGAAATTATCTACCCAGTACATTTTGAATGACCAGCACGTCTTGGTTTCCCAAGAGTTTGAGATAATTCGCTGGAGTAAAATTATCTTCAAGAAAAAATGGCCGAATGATACCACCTTTGCAGAAACTCGCCTAAGCATTAAGCTTTTGAGTGTACTATGTATGATAATCACTCATCCATTGAGGGTTGGTATAGCTCCAGTAATAAAAATTGTGTCGTTCAATAGCTCCACTCAGTTCAAATGTCGCTTCATGACTAAAAACGATAAAATCGAAAATAGTATCTTCGAGCTCGTACAAATGCATAATTTCTTTGCAAAACTGAGTTCGCCTGTCCAAATCATTTGGCTTCAAGTCCTAAGTGAGAATGACTTTAAAAATATACCATGTGTTTCTCTGTAGCGTTCGCTGAACGGATGATTCACTACACGGAGATAAGTTTGGTAGAGCCACTCACCCAAAACGTACAATTCTAGCACCAATCACACAGTGAACAGCTCCACTTCTGCTTAGTAGAATGGCTCAATTGATTGCGAGGAACCATTACCCCGAACAAGTTTAAGCGTTTAACCAGCAGTATAGTTGAGCTGGTTTGTACATGCTGCGCTTGCGGCACAGTTCCGCGCTTGCGCAGTTTAAGACAATATAGCAACCACTTCTCGGAGCGACTGAATACGGCAAGTTTGGGGTAACCAGTGCCCCGAATCTGGAGCAGACGCCACATCAAAACAAAGACCAGAAACTCGCTGACCGCTACACAACACCGAATAATCCAAAGAAATTTCATCAAAAAATTTCGTTACATCTTTGCACGCTCTCACACGATCAACGTAACCTTGAAACCTAAGCAATTAGGTAAACAGCATAGAAATAAGCAACAAAACATACAAAAAACAAGTGATCAAAACTTTTTCTTTAACTGCTAATTTGATTGCAGTGTTGCATTTCAAAATAAAGCCGCCGTCAATCGGAAGATAGCAGTACGAAGGTGCGGTGGTAGCAAATTCAAAGTACCCTGTATGAACGAAAGAAAGTTAGTTGCCGTAACTCTAAGAAAATAAATCGGACCCAATTTTTGACTAGCAGATTTGAAAGCCCGGGGATTCCTATACATCTTATGTCTTGACCATTTTTTTCTATAATGCATTATTTTCAAGGTTTGCGACCATTTCCAGACTCTTAGGACACCCTGTATATACTAATCGCTATCCTATTTATTATATTAAATGAAAATATTATTTTTCAAATGGATATTTGGGGATGGGTCAGTGTCAAGTTCGATCATCTTCGTTGTCACATATATTTTAGTACTCAAAAAACATAGTCACACTTGTTTTTCATTATTTGGCCTATCGGGGTTTTGAGGGTGAAAACCACCCCAGAAATTGATTTGATTTTCTCAAATTTGGACAAAAATGTATAGAGGCTTAACTACCCTAAAATTATATCTGCGAGCACAAAATATTGTCAAACGGAAGTCAATTCAGGCCAAAAATTTGGAAAAATATATTTTGCTGAAGATAATGGAATACACTTCAAGTAATTTTTTATTTTGAAGAAAAATTATTTGCTAGAGAGTACACCACCCTGTATTCTATTTTGTTGTATTTCTCTAAAATAGGGCAGATTTTGCGAACAAAAACAATGAGGAAAATTTCCATTGAATGTTAGATCAAGCCTGTCATTTTCTCACATTGTTCGAAAAATTTGAAGGCGTGGGGGTATACTACCCTGACATTATTATGATTAAGGAAGAAATTGCGAAACAGGAGTGAACTTATGTCAAAAAATCTAAACAAGGTTTAAATTGTACAGACCCTTCAAGTTTATTCCAAGAAAGAATAAGAATTGTTATGAGTATTACTTAGATAATTAACAGTTTCTGTTATTTTGAAAAAAGAAGAGCGAACAGTCATTGAAAATACACATTTTGTTGATTATATAAAAACAATTGAGCCCATTGTTCGCGACATACTAAAAATGTAATTATTCATTAATTTCTCTCATATTTCATATAAAAACTATGAATTTCAAAGATTTGATCATTGGAAATCACGAGAAAAGGACTTCTGTTCAACAATTTTCTTAGGAATTGTAAACTATTTTCTTCTTTCTTATATTGTTCATTATGCTTTTATATAAGGAATTTTTGCTTAGTCGAAGTGAATTTTTTTGCAAAATCAGAATATCGATATAATTTACCAGGAAGCATTATAAAAATATTCCATACTTCAAAAAAACTGAAATATAGAGAACAAGTTAAAAAAATCTTTTAGTTACTTCGTATAGATATTAAAAAGAAGGAGAAATGTAAATTGGAGGAATCTTCTTTGTCTTGTTACACCCTAAACATAATACTTTCTACGAAGTTTTTATTTGCCTAACTAAATGAAATATACAGGTTTCGGAAATGAGTTGAAATGTGCTCAGGTCGGAAATAGGAGTCAAAGTAAATAAAGAAATAACTATTCTTCGAAAGATTAAAACGATACATTTAAAAACCTATTTATGAAAACTGTGAACATTTTATGAGACATGCAACAAAAATATCACTGAGAGACTTTTTTTTGGTTTAAATTATAATATTATTATATTAGTGCAGTACAGCAGAAACTGCAAAACAGGTTTATATTTTTTAAATATAATCAAAATACTACATAATCTTCATTTCATTGCACGATAAATATTTATGGATCACTAATAAGAATTGAAGCATAAAAAAATTTTAAACAAAAGCTTTTGGTAAGTATCAACATTGATAAACCCAGTAATCTATATTTAAGACATTTAGCTTTAAGGTTATTAATTTTTTAAAAATTATTTCAGGAGACACCTGACTGAAGAAAAAAATCTTAAAATTCTTATGTCCTGACGGAAGAAAGCAGAAAGAAATTTCCGTAAATAAAGAGAAAAGACAAGTTTTTTTACATATTAGGTTGTTGTTTTTTATTTACAATGATTTGCATCTATAAGATAATTGTCAAACTAAAATTTTCCGATTTATTTAAACATTCAATTGTCATATTGATTACTCGGTATTGACTACTTCAATATCGAATAAGTTATCGTGAGAAAAAGTATGAAGTCATAGATTTGCATTTATCATTGTGAGGATGCACAGGTTTTGACCAGAGATCTTCTACTAGATTTGGTTGTATTATTACTGTTTATATATTTTTTAAATAAATAAAAATTCAGTTAAGATAGCAGTTGAATATTAAACTCCAAATATGAGAGCATCCAAAAATATGATTTATTTTTCACCTTAATGTATTTGTTCCAAGTCCCTTAATTTAGTGTAGATTGGGAATTTTATATTATATTTAATAGATTTAATTGTATTTTGCAAGATATACTTTCTTATCAGAAGTGAAATAAAAATCTGGAAGGTAGGTAATTGCCCATAAAATATTACAATAATGTATGATACCCATACTTTTTGGCTATTTATTTTTTATTTGGCACAATTCATTGCTTTGGATTTTGGCCTTGGAGTCACCATTTTTCGCTGATCGAGAATCATTGCGTAGCTATTGCAGTCTGTACAAGCGAAGTTATATTTTAATTATGTGTTTTTCTCATAATTTATGTTAATAATTCCCATAAATGCCTGGCTGCGCGCTTTGGTTCATGGAAAGTCTTGGAAGCACAATGTCAGTACCATGTGGTGTGCCTGGTGGTAGAAGTCCGTATACACCTAATGTTATAATGAATGGATCATTTTCATCAAATTTTGGGGTCGCACCCGTGTGTATATTTTTACAAATTATTTGTCTTCGTTCATTATAAATTGGAAGAATATTATTTTTGTCGTCCCATCCAATGATCCAGTGGCCTCTTGCTACTGCCGTTAAACGACCCATATGTCGATGTGTGCTCATGATTCGAACATCAGGAATCTCTGCTGGGAAAACATCAAGTGTCCAAAAAGGTTTGTCAATGGCCTCCTGTATACTGTGGCAAACTGAAAAATTGGGGCAAAGAATTTTATGTGAATAAATTTTCTAGATGTTTAATATAATTTTAATATAAAGTAGAGGTGTCAAAAGGGACCATTGAAAGCAAACTTATGGAAACAATAATTTAAAAATTATTGACAAGCAGCATTAAGAATTTATACAGAAATATAATTATTGAATTATTTTGCTTGGTATATTAAATAAGTATAAAGTTTGCTAACTTGCGTTTTTAGCACTTAAAAATTGTAAAATAAATTTATTTCAACATATTCTTATTAAATTTATATTTTTTCTCATGTTACTTTATGTTTTGTATTTTGAATAATTTTATTATGACATACTAATAGGTAATTTCCGTCATAAGAATGAACATTTGTGAATGCTTATTGTGTTATTTTAAACCTAAATTTACTGTAATCAGTTTTCTAAAGCTTAAAGTATTTTTCAATGAGAGGCTTAATCCTTCTTTCTGTAGAAGGAAAAGGGGTTTTAATAGACAAAATGTTAAGTAGCAAATAAATAAAAACTGACAACAAAGTAAAATAGAAAAATGACTTAACATTAGATTGTTTATATTATTATTACATATTTACCAATATAATTAACGTGAAAGGCCAAAGTAATGACGAAAGTCACATCAAGCCTCATTTTTTCTAGATAGGTAGAGTTGATTGAAGAGCCTTTCGTGGTCACAGTATAAATAAATTTTTTTAAACTTATTTCATATATTTTATCATTTGTAATTGCTATGTTTATGATAGAAATATCAGGCAATCGATATAAAATACCACAGTGAGTTAAAAAAATGTCATAAAAATTCTGTTTGTCTTTAAAACTCATATATTAATGAGTCTATTTGCACAGCAGAAATTTTTGTTATATCATGACAGAAACTGCTACGCTTTAAAACTGTCGAACATGTGCCCATTGTTCCCGTCACACATCCTCTTCTCTCCAAAAAACCAGAACCTATTATAACTCTTCATGCAACCGCATCTCATTCTCGCTATAAGCTCCTGACTTCCTTGCTCTCCTTTTTCTATATATTTTATATTCTATTTGAAACTTAAGGTACACTGTTAGTGTATATCTGAAGATGAATATTTAATGCATTTCTAAAAGTGTATATCCATATGAGTCACGAAAAGAGAAACAGATAAGGATCCGTTTTTTTCAAGGAAACTGTGATATAAGATGAAAAATAATATCTTGCAGTTTTTGAAATGTTGAAGATGAAGATCTTAGTATCCACTTAATCTTCTACAAATTTAATTATACGTTATACGAACTTCTTAAACGTGAATGACCGAAAACATGCATTCCTTTCTTAATGGCAGAGTTTATTGTTTTCAACTGAACACTTGAAGTTCACATTTTTTGATAAAAGATCACCTAAAAGCCCAAGTGGATCAAAATACACTTGTCAATCTTACTTAGACGGGGATTATAATATAAAACATTCTATTTTGTTGTGAAAATATATTTTTTTCATTTAAATATATTTATAAATCTGATCAGCTTCTACCTACTCAAACCTTTTCTGATCATTGACTTAATTTTCAAAATGAAACAAATTAAAACTATATAAAGTCAAAGTAAGATAAAAACCAAATGCAAATTAATATATGTATACATATATTTTTTTAAATTAAAGAAAAATAAGAATCGGCCTTAAGAAAGTTACAAACAGAAAATTCCCTTTCCCCTTTATTTCCAGGAAATAATATATATATATATATATATATATTAAATAAATATTTACGAAATTGCTAGCAGGAGTAAATATAAATCGATTGATATTAAAGGACGTGTCAATATTTTTCGCTTACAGAATTAATTGTGATCAACGCGAATATTGTATAAGATTATTACTTAATATATTCTTATAATATCTTATGAAGAAAGGGAGAATTCTATGTGATTTAGCTGATTATTCTTCAGTATAATGTTTAATCATTGTCTGGAAAAATTATCCCTTTCAAAGACATAATTGTCCACTTAATAAAGTTTTAAAAGTTTTCGTGGAACTCGAAAGTTCTGTAACAATTTTTTAACCAAGTATAACTTTTCCCTTAATTTGTATATATCTACTTTTTTCAATTAAAAAAAATAGTTGGAGTAGTTTTCAGGGTCAATAGTTTCCTCAGATGCGTGACTCCTAGATGAGGAGTTGTTAGCTCATTCGTATATTACTTTAAAAGAGATATTAATTTTTATTAAGACGTACCGTATGTACTTGCCTTTTATTTTCCTTCTGACCGAGTTGTATTTACGGCTTAGGCGTGCATTATATATCTTTTGAAGAGGAAAAGATCCTTTCCTATTTAAAAAAAGTGCACCGTAACTGCCGACCAATCAGAAAATACAAATCTCTAAATTTTTTTTCACAATGTACAATCGGAAAAATTAATAATATAATATAATTTTTCAACACACAAATGAATTTCTGCTTTCAGTAAACCTACTAAAGTTACTTCTAGAAGATTAAATTTCTAAGTGGATTTTATCAATACGTATTGTATAAGGTGACGAAACTTCATAAAGTAGTTGTGGACCTTTGTCATTATTTATCTCATCAATACACATTGATCTTTAAAAAAAGTTGTAAAGAATATCCACAAAATAAAAAGACATAACTCTAAAATAAATAATAATAATGAATAAATAAATTCACAATGTTTTTAAAAGATCTATCTAGGGGCCCCTTTAAGGCTGTATGAGCCCTCCTAAGGCTTAATTGTTGCTGTCATTCACTTTAAACATCTACATGTTGATTTAGAGGAGGAGGTGCGAAATACAAATTCATAATTAAACGAACTTACATGTCCGAAAATAGAGCACAAAAATGATACTTATGGGGTTTTTTTCTGCGGAATTACGGCAATAGTTTAAAGAAAATGAGAATCTAGTCCAAGCGTAGCAGGCAGTGCGCGCCGGAGTAAGGCACGAATTTTTAATTAGTATTTTGAACATGGCAGGTCTTAGCGGTAAGGAAAGAAATAGATGTATAAATGATTACAGATACAAAAGAGGATACTCAAGCGATTAATTAAAAAAATTAAGGCTGAAATTAAAGCAGAAGAAGAGAAGAAAGTACCAAACGACTTTAAAGGAAGCAAGAAACAACTTTACAAAGCAATGAAGGGAAATAAAAGTACAGAATTTCTCAAAATTAGAAATAGTAAGGGGGAAATGCAATATGAGGCAGGCGGGATGATAGACGCTTTCAGAGACCATTTTAGAGGACAATCCGGACATGAAGCTTTAGAAAACCAGAACTTCGATGTAGAACACGATGCGTTAAAAAACTCAATTTAGAAAGTCTGTGTCACTGAGGTTAGGGATATAATCAAGAACTTGAAAAACTTTAAGGCTTCTGGGGTAGACAGTATTAACGTTGAAAGGCTTAAACACGGTGACGTGTACATTCCACATAGACTGTGCGAACTGATAAATTTATGCATCGAAATATTAGAAGTCCCAGATGATTGGAAAAAGGCGATTATCGTACTAATATACAAAAGAAAGGCAGATAAAAGGGACTGCAATAATTACATAGGGATCAGTTAATTAAGTACCCTAAGTAAAATATACTCAAAAATACTTATTCGTTGGGCAATGAAAATAACAGAAGAAGAGATTTGTGAAATGCAAAGTGGGTTTATGCCAGGAAGTTCGTATACAGATCAAATATTTAGCTTAAGGAAAATCACAGAAAAAAGCTTGAGAGTGGGAAAAAAAGTTTTCTATGCACTTGTTGACATAGAAAAAGCTTTCGACAAGGTTTATAGAAATAAATTATAATTATAGGTCACTAAAAGAGCTACGGCGAGAATATCCGTTAGTTTCAGTATCGCTCGAACTGTCGTAGAGAGCACACGTAAATCGAAATGTCTGCTGCGTACGCGAAAATGTTTGAAGCTGTCTTTTTGTGCTCATATCCGCTGGGTCCAAAAATGAAGCAAGCTGAATGTGAAAAATACATTAAAAAGTCGAAAAAGTTTGTGCAAAAGTGGATGCAATGTTTTAAAGCCACAAAAACTGTCGATGATTTGCCTGGAGGAGGCAGTTCTCGAGCAACGATGTCAAAGGAGGACAAATTCATCGTTGTTTGGAGCTTTTTACGGAGAATTTGAATGCTAAAAAAATGCTCCAAATTTATCAGCGTGGTCTTTTGAGATCAGTAAAGAAATTATTTGCAGCTCAAAGTGAAGATTGGGTCTTGCAAGAAGATAACGACCCTAAACATCGCAGTCGACTCTGCACCTCGTGGACACTGGAAAATTGCATCGAGACAATGGATTGGCCTTCACAGTCTCCCGATGCCAACCCCATGGAGAATGTCTGGTCGATCATGAAGAGAAAGCTTGCAGGAAAGCGAGTGTTCACCCTGAAACAGCTCTCTCTTCATATCAGAGAAATATGTAGGTAACTTCCCATTGAATATGCCGACTCCCTTGTCGAAATCATGCATAGGAGGTGCTGAGCTATTTTGTCGAGTGATGGAGATTTTACGTCGTATTAAGTAAGTTCCCCGTAGCCCTTTTGGTCACCTTTAATTAAAAGAAAAGACAAATTAAATATCTTTTATGGTTTCCGAATAATCGCGATTCCTTTTTTGTTGAACAGACTATATGTAAGACGTTAGACATGGATGCGTTATGTCTTCATGGCTATTCATATTATTTATGGACAAGTGATTCAGAATGGCCCTTTTCGACGAAGAAGGTGTGGATCTCGAAACAGAAAGGGTACGTGGGTTAGCGTTCGCAGATGGTAAGGTTGTTATGGCAGAGTCAATCGAAGACTTGCAAAGAATGTTGAATAGACTGAATGCAAGCATGAACAGCATGGGCCTCAAAATTGAGAGCCTGTTATTTTGCCGATGGTTCAAGTAACCGAAAATTAAAATAGCGAATATTAGGATACCGAAATTTATTTTAAGGAAGACTAATTTAAGGAATGATTAATTGACCAAAGATTAATTCAACGAATGTCGAATTATTCGAAAATAGTTTTAGCGAAGATTTATTTTTCCGAAAGTCCATTTTACTGAAAGCTCAAATTTCAGAAGGCCTAACTTTGCAAAGGTTTAGTTTACCGAAAAATCAGTGTAGCGAGAGGTGACTTATCCAAAAATAATTTAACCGAAGGCTCAAATATCCGAAAGTTTAAAAATTGCTTGTTTACATTCAGATAGATGTTTAATAACAAATAAAATATGTATAATGCGTAATAAAATTCATTGAAGAGATAAAAACAGGGAAAATTCAACAAAATAAGAACAAAAACCTTACATAGTTGATATACATTAATTTACGTTAAAGAAAAGTGACCAATTTAGTTAAAGGTTACGCAGAGAGGAAGAAAAAGTAAAGTTTAGTAGTAGTATAAAATGTTGTTACACTAACTGAGCCACCGAAGCTTATTATTATTGTTATTATTATAGAGCCTCGAGGGCTCAGTTGGTTAGAAGATTCGGACCTCACCTCAGAGGTCCGGGGTTCGATCCCTGAACTGGTAACTCTGGAAATTTTTCTATTTACCTTTACCGAGATTCTGGTGGTTCGGAACCCACCTTAAGCTGTAAGTCCCCCATCGTGCACTTGGCTGCAACCTAATTCGTAAATCATGGGGTAAAAATCGGGCTTTGTCCAATACGTCGGGGTACACTTCTCTCATCAGATCACTCCATTGCAC
Source organism: Acraspis erinacei (assembly GCA_035041075.1). Classification (NCBI taxonomy): domain Eukaryota; kingdom Metazoa; phylum Arthropoda; class Insecta; order Hymenoptera; family Cynipidae; genus Acraspis; species Acraspis erinacei. The sequence goes on along the minus strand of JAWWLR010209317.1, from coordinate 3,872 downwards.
TATAAAATTGCGTCCGTGACTGAAGATATATACCGGAACAGCTCCGTGCAAACTATTTCAAAAAATATAAAGTCCAATTAACGAAAAATGCCTTCGACATGTTGGGCAATAAGCATTTTAAGCCTCTGACAACATTTTATAAGAATACTAACCTTTATTTTTTCTTTCCCGGTGCGTAACCCTGAACTCAATTGGGTTTTGTCACTCACTTTGTTGAACTTTCCCTGTTTTTATCCCTTAAATCAAGTTGATTACGCATTATACATGTTTTATTTGTTATTAAACATCTATCTGAATGTAAATAAGCAAATTTTAAATTTTCGGATATTTGAACCTTCGGTTAAAGGATTTTCGAATAAATCACCTCTCGCTAGACCTATTTTTCTGTAAACTAAACCTTCGCAAAATTATGCCTTCTGAAACTAGCACTGGCCGTAAAATGGACTTTCGGAAAAAGTGAATCTTCGCTAAAACTATTTAAGAATAATTCCAAATTCGTTGAAATAAATTGCGGTCAATTAATATTCCGTTAAAATGGTTTTCGGTCGATTAAACATTCGGTAAATTAGATTTACTTACAATGAATTTCGGTATCCTAATATTCCCTATTTTAATTTTCGGCCACTTCAACCATCGAAAAAATGACCGGCGATTAACGCGATTGTCATGAGATTCTTGCGCATAATATATGAGATATCTTTTTTTCACGAGGAGGGGAAATCTTCAAAAAGACACTGGCCAATGCACCAGGGCGGCGCTCTCCATCGTGGATGTTCTTCTTCCTTCGAGTTTACTTACGGACGCATTTTCGGTATTCGGTGTTTGGTGTTCAGTTTTACCTCGTTTTCGTCTCTAGCTCAGTCTTTCTTCTTGACTGTCGAAAGCGCGCGCTTTAGTGCCAAGTTTTGGCAAACTGATGCTTTGTTTCCCTCTGGACTGTACCGCCAGAAGATTTTGCTCCAGGCGTCTCCTTTGCATTCTCGGGCTAGGTGGTCAAACTTGTGGCAGCGGTAGCACCGGGTTTCAGCAGTTAATGTTTCACCCGGCAGCTTACCTATCGCACCTTGAGTCTGTCCAATTTCGCCAATTTTGCTGCAGACGCATCATCCAGCTCAACAAATGCACCCTCTAATGCTCTTTTTCGCGAGGTTTATCCTTGGGGAACTTCCTACGTATTCCCCAAGTAAATCCTGTACTGCCTCCTACACATTTTCCACCTCGGTCGTTTCCACCAGGTCGGACATCATTAGTTGGGCCCTAGGGATTAGGTGCCTAACGCCACCCTTATCTCCCAGCACTCCCTTCAGTGCGTCGCCATAACTGGCTCTCTCCTCCGGTTTGGCTCTTACTTCGAGGAGAACCTCCCCTCTCCTGGTCTGTCTGATGTTCTTAACATCAACACCAAGTTCCTGGGGCTTGGCAGAGGTCTTCCTTTTTCTCCTTTATCTTCTGCTTTCTCCTGCTTCTTCGGCTTTGAACTTTAATAAAGCCGCCTGGTTTTTCCGCTGGAGTTTGCTTCTGGGGAGCAACCTTCAAAGCCTTCTCAGGTTTCTCCGATAAGCCCGGAACTGGCTCCACTTCCACACTCTCAAGCCGCTGATTTTCCAAGAGACTGCGACATTCCACCCTCAGGTTACAAACCTGAAGATGAAGTCGCACGTTCTCTTCAACCATCTCTTTCATTTTCGCCGCTATCTTCCCTTCTTCGATTTCTCTCATCCATCCTTGGAGATCCTTCCTCAACAGAACAAGGTTCGCTCTCTTCCATTCTTTTGGAAATTCTCCCTTTGTATCCAACTGGTTGTAGACTTGGAGAACATATTTTGCTCTGTGCATCACTACTTGCTTCGCTATTTCCGGAGGTATATTTCCTGGACCCGGAGCTTTCTCATTTTTAACTTTCTTACTTGCCGACTTCAGTTCTTCGTCCGTGAAGCAGCTAAAGACTACATTTCCTGTTTTTTTTAAAGTTCACAGTATCATGAACTGGAAAGAGTTATTTTACCACCTCTTCCACCATTTGCATTGATATCTGTGGCTTAGGAGCTGGCCCAATGGCCTTCTTCATAACAACCCATAGCCCTTCCCCATATGTCTCTGTCTACTTCTTGTAGAACTTGATCCCAGCTGCCTCCTTGGGCTACTTTGATGATATTCCGTAGCTCTTTTTTGCTTTGATCATAGTCGTCCCATAGAGCTTTCTTGAGCAATGAAAGGTTTTTCTTTGCTATTCTCGTGACCTTTCTTCTTTTCTGGTGGCACACTCGACGAAGGTCTGCAATTTTATCGCTCCACCAATACATGGGCTGCCCTATTTCGAATGTCTTTGCCTTGGGCATGCACTCGTTGCAGACTCTTATTAGGGATTTCGAGAAACCCTTTGCTTTTATTGTGTCGGGAGCATCTACTATCTTCTCTATAGCTTTGTTTTGCCTCTCAGAGTATATTTTTCGGGAATTCCAACCTCTCTTTGGAAGTTTCTTTTTACAGGTCTGCGCTTCCGACACCTCGAAGACAATATAATTGTGATCGCTGAGTGATTCTCTTACGCTGACCTCCCAGTTTATGATAATACTTCCGATTTTAACTGACGACAGAGTTAGGTCAGTACGGATCCATATCCTTTTCTGTGAAACGTTGGTTTTTTACCAACGTTTTTTACATTTAGGTCATGCTGAGCAATCCATTCTGTTATAATCTGACCTCTTTTGCCCGTAGTCTTCATGTCCCATTGCGGGGATTTGGCATTAAAATCTCCTACGACTATAGATTCATTACATCTAGATCTCATGAAACTTTGAATCTATTCCAGGGTTCCTTCTAATCCTTCAACTTGCTGATGGGGAGAGGCATAACACCCATAGATGGTGAATGATGCAGTAGAAACATAGGAAAAGCCTTTGCCTTTGCCCTGTCCCACTACAACAATCCCCGGGTCTGTGACTTTAATAGCCGTATCCAGATCTACGTGGGCGGTCCAATCGTTTCTATTTTCTACGGCTTTTATATTTGGTTCGCATAAAACCAGTATTCCTGTCCCCATTTCTTTGTCTGTAGCCAGGGCAAGGTCATGAGCTGGATAGCTCCTATTGCAATTTATCTGTGTGATTTTCACTGGTTATTTGGCGTATTTACTGTCGCTGACATTCTTTTTTCACCTACAGCGTGACCTTTATCTGTGAGTGTTTGGTGTCCTTCCTGTTTGCAAAAGATGCAGAAGCGCTGGTTTGGACATCTTACAGCTCTATGGCCTTCCTGTCCACACTCCAGGCAAAGGTTTTGACGGTCCACTCCGGTACATTGTTCTTTGAAATGTCCGACTTCCTAGCATCTAGAGCAATGTGTCTCCTTCTTCCTTTCCATAATCCTGCAGTTTTTCCAACCTATTTTAATCATACCTTTTTGAGCCAGACGGTCGGCGTCAGATTCACGAAGAACAATTGTTATATTCTGTCTGTTTCCATAGGCTGGTCGCAGTGCTCTCACCTCATATTCTTCGGGCTTTAGATCTGTTAGCTTGGTCACTGCCTTTTTATATCCTCGTCAGTTCCTCCATGTCTTTAACATGAATAATCTTTTTCCTGACGAGGAGGGACGACGTTGCGTCTGGAATTTTCTGTTGCAGTTCCATTTTCAGCGTTTCGACCTTGTCCAACCCGTTTCGAACTGTGAGAAGGAGGGCTCCCCTCCTGGTGCTCCTGATGCCTTGGATGTCAACTCCTATTTCATTGGGATTTATATTCTGCCTGACTCTTTTAAGAGTTTCTGCGTAGCTTTTGCCTTGCATTTGCACCAGTACTGCATCTCGGCCTGCCTTCTTTTTCTTTATGCTGTTTGCTTTAGTTTCCTGGCGTTTCTTATTTTCTTTTTTG
>JAWWLR010209301.1:0-14235 GCA_035041075.1 Acraspis erinacei | reverse complement strand
TTCGAATGCCCTACAAAACTATCATAACGACTTTTTAAATTTTCTCGAAAAATTGAAAATTCAAATTTTGACTGCGCAAAAAATAATGAAAAATCAAAAATTCCATTTGTAAAAAATAACATTAAAAATGAAAATAATAAATTTTTGGAAAAACGACGCATGGTACGAAAAGAATTAATTAACAAAAGTTTTTTACCCAAAAAGGATGAACAATTTCTTGTTTTATAATTTTTAGAAAGGACGAGTAAATTTTTTTTCATTCGTAAGAAATAATATTATTAAAATTAAAATTAAACAAATTAAATTTTTGGAAAAACGACACAAGAGATGAAAAAAAATGAAAAGACAAAAGTTCTTCAACAAAAAAAATCTACAAATATGTTATAAGCTCTCGCTATAAAAATAAATTAAAAAAATAAAAGAATTAAGTCTTTGGAAAAACGATACAATAAGCTACGTTAACATTTTATTTAACAAAATTTTTCACCTAAATTATATCGACAAATTTGCTGGGAGCCACTTTACGCTAGGATGCATATTTTTAGTTTAAATCGTAAAAAATAGCATTGAACATAATGTGAACATAATGCATAAAATTTCAGATCTTGGACAAAATCGAGTGCAAAGCACGAGACACCTGATGAGAATGTATTCGTTAAGGCCGAAGGAGCTTTAACAAAAGAGAATTCACAATCACCACATTCCAGGGAATACAAAGACCGAGCGCGTTGCGCGAGTTAAATACATTATCGAGCGCGAAGCGCGAGAACCCACAGTCGCGCGCCCTAGGCCCATTTGCTTATCTTCCTTTCACATTGATTTTAGAAAAAATAAAGAAAAAATAGTTTTTCTATGATTCTAAGAATCAAAATATTATAACTGTTCTTATTCCAAATAAATAACATTATTTTTTATAAAAAATGTTGAAAATTACAAAAATAAACATTAACTTTAAACATGTTTTTTGCAGTTAAATTTTTTCTGATCCTCGCTTCTTACCGATTTTTGAAAAATGATTGCATTTTAATAAATGGCGGCTAGTTTTTCCCGGGAAAACATTCTCTACAACTCTACTTTTTCTATGACTTCTTCTATGGGTCTAAATCGTTAGAAAAATAAAAAAAAAAATAATTTTTAAACAAATAATTATATTTAAGATGATTTAGTTACTTTTAAATTGGAAACAGCAGAGTTCTAGAGGATATTTTTTTTTGAAAAATAAGCTGTCATTGATTAAAATTCCATCATTTTCAAAAAATTGGTGAGAAGCGGAGATCAGAAAAAATTCAAATGCAAAAACATAGTTAAGATTCATATCTTTATTTTGCTATTTTTAATTTTTTTCATAAAAAATCATGTTGTTTATTTGGGATATCGTCAGTTATAATATTTTGACTTTTAGAATCATAAAAAAACTATTTTTTTTCAAATATCTGACTTTCGACACTGGAACTACCTTAAGGAATTTAATTGCATATTTTTAACATTTTTTTCAATTGCTTCATACACTAACGAAGCGGTCCTAAAAAAATTAGAATAGTCATATCCGATGTAAAATTGTCTGGAATTTCGATTTATACTAACAGAATTTTGAAAAAGATACATTTTGAAAAAGATACATTTGAAAAAGTTATGGTTGTTTATTTCACGAAAAATGTGGTTTTGAAAATAAAAATGTTCTTTCTTTCAATATTGTCGGATCGAAATCATCGGTGGATTTCTACGATTTGTGGATTTTTTGCGTCAACGGACTCTAACCTTCAAAATATACCTGTAGGTTTAAAAAAAAACATGGCGGCACAAAAAATGGCTGCTTGAAGTGACAAAAATTTTTTTAATTGATTAATTTCTATTAAAATTTTTACTGTGGGGGTTTTTGGGTCGCTGATTACGAAAATCTGATTAGAATTTCAAAACTCAAAATGGTACGGAAAATGGTACGGAATAGTACGGAATTTTAGGGATATTAAAAAAATTTCAAAATTTGTGGCCACCATATTGGATCCGCGATCCTGAATTTTGAAATTCTGATAACATATTTGTAATCAGCGACCCAAAAAACCTCCTGGTAAAAATTTTCATGAAAATTAAACAATTTTAGTTATATTTTCAGTTAAAAATTTAATTTCAATAAAGAAAAGAATTTTTAACAAATGAGTTGAGTTTTTAAATAAAAATATAAAAATTTTCATTAAAAATGGATTTGTTCAATTGCCGACCAGTGAAGATAAATTTTCGAGCAAAATCAGAACTTATTAATATTCAAGCAATGAAATTAATTTTTAAGTAAAAAGTTCATGTTATAACATTTTCAATAAAAAGTATTCATTTACAATATAAAATATTTATATAGTAAAAAAACGGATCTTTAACAAAGTTGGCATTTAACTTTTGAAAATTAATTTTAAACAAAAATATCATTTTTATCATAATAGTTACATTTTTAATAAGAAAAAAATTAATTTCTTATTAAAGAGTCAAATCTTTAAAAAATTAATTTTTGACAACAAAATATTTTTTAACAAAATATTTAATTTTGCACCATAAAAAATGTGTATTTATTGATGGAGTCGAATTCGTAACTAGGCACTGGAATTTGTAACCAAACAGTTACATTTTCAGTTAAAAAATTAAATTTGAAGAAAAAAATTATGCTTGACAAAAAAAGTTAAATTTTCTACAAGAAGAAATTAACTTCAAAGAAAAGAGTCCAATTTTTAAACAAATATACGTATTTTCAACGAAGAAGATTATCCAAGAATACCTGAATTCTTAAATGAAAAAGTTTAATTTCCAACAAAAAATAAAATAGTTGAAAAAAAACTTAAACTTTTGACTAAAAAGGTAAAATCCGAAACAAAAATTAAATAATGAGATATGCAAGTAAGTTTTTTATTTTTAACTAGAAAAAACTGGCTTTAAACAAAACAGTTCAATTTTAAACTAAAGAAGTTGATTTTGCCTGAAATAGATGGTTTTTATTTTTAATATTATTAATAATTTAATTTTTTGGAAAAAACTTTATTTTCCATAAAAAATAAATGAATTTTTACCTAAAAAAGATGAACTGATAACTAAAAATTTTTAGTTAATTTCAACATCAACAATAATAATGAAACTTTAGCCAAATTAATTATTTTTTTAGAAACTAGTTTAACTTTCATTCAAAAAATTGAATTCTCAAAAAAAAGATTAATACTGAACAAAAAAGTTTATTTTCAACAAAATAGATTAATTTTAAATCAAAAAGATACATTTTTTATTAAAATGACTAGTTTTCAAAAATTAAGCTGAAAATTCAACAAGAATTCTCAAGAAAAAAGAAAAAATTGAAAATTTTCACGTTTTCCTTTAAAATTTGTATTTTTTTATTTAAAATTGATCTATTTGAATGAAAGTTCAAAACAATTAATTTTGAAGAAAATTTTTCTTTGAATTTTTTTTCTTTTTTTTCAATAAAAAAGATGAATTTTTAACAAAACTGACAAGTTTTGAAGAAAAAGTGTATTTTCGATAAACTAGTTTAATCTTTAACAGAAAAGATGATTTTTTTACTATAAAGTCCAATATTTAACGCAGAAATTTTTTGGTTTAAGATTAATTTTTATTTTACTAAAAATTTAAAACAAAATTTCTCAAGAAAGCAGCTCAACTTACAGTCAAGGAGCAGCATATTCAACCAAAAAAGATGAATTCCCAACAAAAAATTTTATATTGAATAAACTAATTCGATTTTCAACCAAGAAGTTAAATTTTTTAACTAAAAACCAATATTTAACGAAGAAATTTAAAATTCAACTTCTTTATTAAAAGTGTTTCTTTTTGCTTTAATATCCATCTTTTTAATTAAAAATTAATCCATTTTCTTGAAAAAAATTGGTTGATTTACCGCACTAAAACTTTAAATGAACGCTTTTTCTACCAAAAAAAAAATGAACGTTCAACTAAAAATAGTTGAATTTTCTAATTGCTTTTTAACAATTCAGTTCGCATTTAAGTTTTAAAGTGAGAAACAGGAGAATAAAAGGAATTAGGGAAAAAACTTCAAAGTTTCTGTTAAAAAAATAATTAAATAAAACAGAAAATTAAAAAAAACACTTTACCTAATTTTTGGATGAAGCCTACTAACATCACTCTACAGAGTTTTTTTTTATTTTCAAAAATATTCACTATAGCAACAAAATAAATATCGCAACCTTGCCTCGGGATATGGATTATATTTGATCATACTATGATAATCGAGAAAGTGTTTCTTCTTATCCCCGTGCGATATGGGAAAGATAGAAAACGATTTATAAACTGGGAACAGAAAAGATCAAGCAGGAATTGTCCAGGTCCACTTCATGGTGTCCCTATAGACGGCCAAGAAGTGCCATCAAGGAAAAAGAGAAAAAATGCCCCCCCCCCGCCCCCTATTTGGTAGCAAGTCGCAGTATTGTTTAAATTTCATTCCTCTGTTGTGTGTACATGGTTTGATAGTGGTAGATTGACGTTGCATGTATATTGTTCAGGAAAGCCCTAGGGAAATAAAGAGAGCCGCAGAAGCGCCCCGACGGTCCTGGTCATTTTTCCCTTTTATGCGTTCCATTCGTTCGTGTCACTTCGTATGCTACAGTAGTATATGCGTGTCAGCATAGAGGTGAGCATATAGAACGATAACGAATTAAGTCCCTCTTTCCCTCAGGAATTCGAAAGCAAACAACAAAAATTATTTTACATTCTCTGGAATGAAAATGACGCTTAAAAAGTGCAATAACTGATTTTCGGTTACAAATTTCGTGGAATTTTTATTCATCAAAAAGATAATGTGCTACTTGTTTTTGACATCACTTTGAAGAATATTCACTAGGTATACTAGTTGTACTGGGGTATACCAGTTATACTAGGGTACATTGGTTTTACTAATATATAATAATTGTACTAGGATATAAAAGTTATGTTAGGATATACTGGTTACATTAGGATTTACTATTTGTACCAGGATATAGTAGTTTTAATAAGATATACTAGAATTATTAGGGTATACTATTTATATTATGGTGTACTAGTTGTATTTCAGTATAGTACTATTTTTGGGGATATAATTGTTGACGAGGGTACACTATTTGTACTAGTTCAGATAAGTTATACTCGTGTATGCTAATTTTACTAGGTAATACTATATTTACTAGGTTATACTAGTTTTTTCTAATGTATACTAGCAGTACTGGGGTATACCAGTTTTACTAGGGTATACTAGGGTATATTGGTTTTACTAAGCTATAATATTTGTACTAGGATGTACTAGTTGTACTAGTATATACTATTTGTACTAGGATATACTAGTTATATTATATTATACTAGTTATATTAGGGTTTACTAGTTGTAGCAGGGTATATTAGTACTAATAAGATATACTAGATGTATTAGGGTATACTACTTATATTCTGGTGTACTGATTGTATTTGAGTATAGAAGTTTTACCAAAATATATACCAAGTGAACCAGGATATACTAGTTTTTTTCTTAGGATATCCTTGTTGATGAGGGTGCACTAGATATACCAGGGTATACTTGTTTTTCTAATGTATACTAGGTGTATTGGGGTATATCAGTTTTACTAGGGTATACTAGGGTATATTGGTTTTACTAATATATAATAATTGTACTGGGATATAATAGTTGCACTAGGATATACTAGTTGTGCTAGGATATAATAGTTCTATTAAGATATACTACTTAAATTATGATATATTAGTTATATTAGGGTTTACTAGCTGTACCTGGGTATAGTAGTTTTAGTAAGACATACTAGAATTAGTAGGGTGTGCTAGTTATATTATGATGTACTAGTTGCATTTAAGTATAGTACTTTTACCAAAATATATACTAGCTGTACCAGGATATACTAGTTATTTTTCTGGATATACATTTGAGGAGGGTACACTAGTTATACTAGTTTAGATAAGTTACACTAGTGTATACTAATTGTACCAGGGTATACTAGATATACTAGGGTATGCTAGTTTTGCTAATATATACTAGCTGTCCTGGGGTATACCAGTTTTGCTAGGGTATACTGCAGTATATTTATTTTACTAAAATATAATATTCGTACTAGGATATGATATATTTACTAGGATATCCTAGGTATTTTATGGTATGCTAGTTGTTTTATGGTTTACTACTTGTGCCAGGGTATAGTAGTTTTAATAAGATATACTAGATGTATTGGGGTATACTCGTTATATTATGGTGTACTAGTTGTATTTGAATACAGTAGTCTTACCAAAATATATACTAGCTGCATCAGGATATACTAGTTATTTTTGGAGATATACTTGTTGCCGAGGGTACAATAGTTGTATCAGATCAGATAAGTTATACTAATGTATGCTAATTGTACCAGGTTATACTAGATGTACTAGGGTATACTAGTTTTGCTACTATATACTAGCTCTACTGGGGTATACCAGTTTTACTAGGGTATACTGCAGTATATTGGTTTTACTAAGATATAATATTCGTACTAGGATATACTAGTTGTCCTAGGATATAATAGCTGTACTGGGATATCATATGTTGACTAGGATATACTAGTTATGGGATGGTATACTAGTTGTTGTAGGGTTTACTAGTTGTGCCATGGTATAGTAGTTTTAATATGATATACTAGATGAATTGGGGTATACAAGTTTTACTAGGGTATAGTAAGGTATATTGGATTTACTAATATGTAATAGTTGTATTAGGATATACTAGTTACATTATCGTATACTAGTAACATCAGGGTTCACTAGTTGTGCCATGTTATAGTAGTTCTAATAAAATATAATAGATGTATTAGGGAATAATAGTTATACTATGGTGGTTCTAGTTTTACTAGAGTATAGTAGTTTTACCAATATATATACTAGCTGTTCCAGGATATACTAGTTATTTTTGGAGATATACCTCTTGACGAGGGTGCAATAGTTGTACTAGTTTATATACGTTATACTAGTGTATGCTAATTGTACCAGGTTATAATAGAAGTACTAGGGTATACTAGTTTTGCTAATATATACTAGCTGTACTGGGCTATAACTGTTTTACTAGGGTATACTGCGGTAGATTGGTTTTACTAAGATATAATATTCGTACTACGATATACTAGCTTACTAGGATATAATAAATTTACTAGTATATACTAGTTATTCGATGGTATACTAGTTGTTTTAGGGTTTACTAGTTGTGCCAGGGTATAATAGTTTTAATAAGATATACTAGATGTATTGGGGTATACTATTTATATTATGGTGTACTAGTTTTACTAGATTATAGTAGTTTTACCAAAATATATACCAGCTGTTCCAGGATATACAAGTTATTTTTGGAGATATACTTCTTGACGAGGGTACAATAGTTGTACTAGTTTAGATACGTTATACTAGTGTATGCTAATTGTACCAGGGTATACTACATGTACTAGTGTATACTAATTATCCTATTTCATATAAGTTATACCCTTGTATAATAATTTCACTAGGGTATTATAGATGTACTAGGGTATACTAGTTGTTCTAATATATACTAGCTGTATTGGGGTATACCAGTTTTACTAGGTTATAGTAGGATATATTGGTTTTACTCATATGTAATATTTGTACTAGGATATACTAGTTACATTATGGTATACTAGTTATATTAGGGCTTACTAGTTGTGCCAGGGTATAGTAGTTTTAATAAAATATAATAGATATACTAGTTATTTTTGTAAATATACCTATGAAGATGGTATACTAGAAGTAAAAGTTTATATAAGTTGTACTAGTGTATGCTAATTGTACCAAGGTATAGTAGATGCAGTAGGGTATACTAGTTTTGTTAATTTATGCTAATGTATACTAGTTGTACTAGGTTATCCTACTTTCAATAAGATATACAACTTGTCCTAGGCTATACGATTTATATTAGGATGTACTAGTTGACTAGAGTAAACTATCTGCACTAGGGTATACTAGTTATATTAGAGTATACAAGTTGACTAGAATAAACTAGTTTATGTGAAAAATTCATGAAAATGAAACCAAAAATCCAAGGGCCAAGTTTGGACGACCACCATAAAATGTTCCTATTGAAATTTGAAAAAGAAAACTGATTAATTAAATTAATTAATTAATTTATTAATTAAATTTGGTTCTTGGACATTGAATAGGATTTTAAATTTGATTTTAATCTCATTTAAATTTCTTTATTTTTGATAGACTAGTTGCACACTAGGGTATAGTAGATTTTCTAAGGATATACTAATTATACTAGGGTACACTAGTTGTACATGCCACTTTTAATTGTTTGTATCATAAAGATGGATTTTTAATCAAGAAGATTAATTATTTACCAAAGAAAGCAACATTTTTAGCAAGATGCATGAATTTGCAAACTAGAGATAATGAATTTTGAAATAACCATAGAACAGTTAAATTTAAGTTTAAAACAATTAGTTTTCAAAGAAACAAAAAAAAAGAATTTGAAAAAATAGGTATTTTTTGTAAATCAAAAACTTGAAATATCAACTAAAAGAAATTATTTCTAAAAAAAAAATGGCATACTTATATTTTCTAGTAAACAAAATTTATTTTTAACGCGGAAACAATACGAATTCATAAACGAATAGATGATTTTTCTACTGTAAAAAATCTTAGTTTTTTCTTAAAAGTGCAACTGTTGTGTTAAAATTTAATTTTTGTTTTGTGAAAAATTGATCGTTTTAGTTGACTTTGGACAACCATCATAAAATTTTCCTATGGAAATTCGAAAAAGATAACTGATTAATTAAATTTAGTTAATTCATTAATTAATTTAATAAATTTGATTATTGGACGTTGAATAGTATTTTAAATTTGATTTTAATCTCATTTAAATTTCTTTATTTTTAATAAACTAGTTGTACAAGGGTATACTAGTTTTACTAAATATATAAAATTGCCTAGGATATACTAGTTATACTAGAGTATACTAGTTGTACATGCCGCTTTTAATTTTTTATATCATAAAGATGCAATTTTAAACAAGAAGATTAATTATTTATAAAAAAAAGACAAATTTGTAACAAAATACATGAATTTTCAAACTAGAGGTAATGAATTTTATAATAAACATAGAATAGTTAAATTGAAGTTTAAAAAAACAGTTTTCAAACAAACAAAAAAAGAAACAAATTTGAAAAAAATAATTAATTTTTTAACAAAAGAAATTAGTTTCAAATAAAAATAATTTAAGGGCGGAGAAACTAAAGGGGGTAAGCGACACTTTTTTCGAAAATGAGTTTTTTGTATTTTTGAATAGGCTAAGTATGGGCCCTCACTACCGCGTTGCAGGAGTTGTAAAATTCTGGATATATTTTTCTAAATTGATTTTTGAAATCACATTCGATGTTGCTTTATATAATAAAATTTATTTTTATTTAAAAACTTGAACTCTCAACAAAAAGACATTAATTTTCAACAAAAAATGGAATAGTTAAATTTTTTAGATAACAAAATTTATTTTTGGCACGGAAACAATACGAATTTATAAACGCGTAGATGATTTTTCTACCGTAAAAAATCTTTGTTTATTCCTAAAAGTGAAACTTTTGTGTTAAAAATGAATTTTTGTTTCGTACAAAATTATTCATTTTAGTTGAAAAGTCATGCATTGGTTAAAAAATCAAAATGACCAACAAAATGATTTCAACTAAAATTTCAAAAACAAAAAATTAATTTTTAATAAGACAACAGTTTAATTGTTTAGGCAAAAAAAAGTTTTTTACTAAAAATGCAATAGTGAAATTTTAGCACAAAATTAGATTTTTAAACAAAAAAAAAACAAATTGATAAAATAGTTAAATTTTCAACGAAATAAAATAAGTTTTAAATTACTATAATTATTTTTCAACCAAATAATATATTTTTGATCTCAATAGTTAAACTATCAACCAAAAAAATTAATTGCCAACAAAAAATGGATTAGTTAAATTTGAAAGTAAAAAATCAATTTATAAGCGAGAATGTATTCGAGTTTTCAAACAAAGGATGAATTTTGCACAAAATAAATTATTTGCAAGCTACAGAAATATACCAAATATACTTGAAATTTTAATTGAAAAAATGCGAAAAATTCTTAAACTTTCTGCTAAAAAAACGCAAAAAATAGATAAATTTTTAATTTAAAAAGTTGAAATTTCAATCAATGATTGAATTTTCAATTTAAAATATTTATTTTAGCTAGAAAATTAGATATTTGAACAAAATACTAGAATTTTCAACTAAAATTTAGAATTTTTAGCAACAAAATAGATTAATTTTTCAACTAAAAATATAATAGTTAAATATTAGGTTAAAAATTCATTTTAGCAAAAAAAGTAAAATTTTAAACAAATACTTGAATCTTTAACTAAATTGTTAAATTTTTAAATAAAAATATAAGTTTCTAACTATAAATCGAAAAGTTAAATTTCCAGTTCAAAATATTCATTTTTAAATGACAAAATTAATTTTTAGTTCAAGAATTTATTTTCAACAAAAAAAACAAATTTGCAAGAAAGATATTTTTAACATTTTAACCAAAGAATCTGAAGAATCTGAAGAAATTAAAAACTAGATTAAATTTTTTTTTTAAATATTAGAAATTTTACATTTCAAAATTAATGTTTTAATTCTTGTTAATATTGAATTATAATAATTCAAAGATTACACAAAGTTATTTTATTAGCTTTTATAATTATATTAACAGTCTTTCAAATTTCAAAAAATAATTCACATTGATTGACTTTTTTTTTACTTTAAAAAATGTAAATAGTAAAAGAAATGATCAAAAATAATGTCCTCGTACTAGACTTTGGAAGTGTACGTGCTTACAATGGAGTCTCAGTCCTCTGAATATTTATAGTAGCGAAGAATATTTTATTTAGTCTCATACGAAGAACAACGGTTTCCGGTTTATTCTAGGAAAATGACTTCTTGTAGAATGCTTTCTCGTATGAATAAAATAACTCAGCCATTCATGTTAAAATTTATAAAATCATTTACAACTAGGACGATTTACAATCAAATTACAACAAAAAATATGAATAGAAAAACTAAAAATTATGTTTTTACACTTTTTTTCAAAAACTTATCCTAATCAAGGACTACACTATTTAGCAGTTACGAAAAAAATAATTTTGTTTTTGTTCATGTTATGTTTTTCATCAGATAAAATCTATTAAATAATTTAATATCTGTCTCTCAGATTGCCGGTCTGGGTAAGAGCGTCAGACCGGCAAACTGAAAGACCTGAGTTCGAATCCCAGCGGAGGTTGAAGATAAATTTTTTTACAATTTAAAAATAAAAATAATATTCAAAAATAAATTAAATTTATTCAAGTTATCTCAGAATAGTAGCCTAAGAAATTAAAATCAAATTATTTATTGAAATAATTAGTTGAAAATAACAGAGGACTACAAAGTTAAACAAAATGGTTTTTTGAAGAACTGTCGAATCCTCAAATAAAACAATACATTTTTAATCAAGTTTTAATTGAAGCAGAAAAATTTCAACGAAATTACAATTAAAGAGGAAAAAAGATTTTACTGTAAAATAATAAATTTTAAATCACTATTTATTTTTAATGTTACATCTCTAATTTTAGAAAAAAATAAAGTATATTAAAAAATACAATTTCCGGAAAAAGAAAATTTTTGTAATAGAAAATTCTTGAAATGATAAGAATGCCAAAATATGAAAATGGAAAAATTTCCCACAATTGATAATATTATGGAAGATAAAAATTTTTCAATAATTAAATTCGGAACTGAAAACTGCCGAATTATAAAATATTAAATACTGTGAAATTCCCGTATTTAACCAACTTAAATGAAATAATAATTTTTGAAGATCTTAATATTTTTAGGAAAAATTATATTCATATGAAAAAATATTTAGGGCTTCGAGATGTTTTGGAAAAATATGAACTAATTTTTGTTAACCTTTCGGAAATATTTCATGGCTGTAAAATATTTGCAATCTCTTTAAAACTTTTGAAATTGATAAATATAATTGAAAATGATTCGAATTATTTCTAAAACTGGAAAAATGTTTAAAAAATTTGAAACTTTTCGAAAGTCATCCTGATATATTTTCAACATTTTGTAAAATTCCCAAATTGGAAAATTCGCCAATAATAAAATACGCGAATAACAAAATTTCCGAAAAATAAAATTACCGAATTGGAAAATTCCCGAACATTAAGATTCGAAAATAATAAAATTGCCGAAAATAAAAATACGGAATTGGAAACTTCCCGAATAATAACATTCTCGAATAATAAAATGCCCGAATTGGAAGATTTCCGAATGATAAAATTCATGACAGTTTATAATATTACCGAATTAGAAAATTCCCTCATAATAAAATTCCCGGCAGTTCATAATATTACCGAACTGGAAAATTCCCGAAAAATAAAATTCCTGACAGAAAATCGTCGAATTATAAAATATCCGAATTGGAAAATTCCTGAAGATAAACAATGACAATATTTTTATAAATATTTTTGATTGATTACAAATATAATAATGAAATTTTATTTTTTAAATTTATTTTTAATGTTTAACATTTTTTAAATTAGTGTTTGAATTCAAAAGAATTTGAAAAAATAAATTTTCATTTTTTTATTTGAAATCGATGAAAAATATTTCTAAAAAATTGTAAGTATTTAAATTCGGGAATTTTCCAATTCGGATTTTTTATAATTCGGCAATTTTCTTTCGGGAATTTTATTATTAGGGGATTTTCCAACTCGGTAATTTTATAATTCGAGGATTTTATTATTTGACATTCTTATTATTAGGGAATTTTGCAATTTGGCATTTTTAATTTTGGGCAATTATATTGAAACGAATGAAAAATCCCAAAAAATAAAAAACCCGAATAATAAAATTGCCGAAAAATAAAAATACCGAATTGGAAAAATCCCGGATCATAAAATTCATGAATATTAAAATTCCCGAATTGGAAAATTCTCTAATGATTAAATTCACTACAGTTTACAATAGAACAAAATTTTATTTCTTTAACTAATTTTCAATGTTTAAAATTTCGAAAATTATTGTTTGAATTTAAAATAATTACAATAAATAGCAATAAAGCTTTCGCAAAAAGCGAATTTCAAGTTTAGATATATTTTTTTGAAAATTGCTCTGAGGTTCGATGAAAACAGAGGGTGGTTTTCTTTGGGTTCGTGGTGCTAATTTGGTCAAATTTAACTTAATGGCTACAAGCTAAATTCTTATTTTTAAAAATTGTATTTTTTTAAACCTTCAAACTTTGACCAAATTTGCACCTGAACCAAAAAAAGTCACCAAAAGTTTTCATCAAACCTTATAACGATTTTCAAAAAAATATATCCATAAATTTAAAATTCGATTTTTGCCAACGCTTTATGTATTTTTTTAAATAATATGAAAATTAAAAAAAATTAGTCACCAAAAAATATATGGTTTAAAATTATTCTTATTTTAAGTTAAAACAATAATTTTCGAAATTTTAAACATTAAAAAAAAATTAAAATAAATAAAATTTCATTACTGTATTTCTAATCATTAAAATATATTTATAAAAATATTGTATAAGGAATATGTTACCCAAATTTTCTTATTAGAAAAATATTGTGATTATTTAAATTCGGGAATTTTACAATTCAGGAACTTTCCAATTCGGTAATATTCTAAACTGTCAAGAATTTTATTATTCGGGAAAATTCCAATTCAGGAATTTCATTATTCGGGAATCTTATTCTGCGGAAATTTTCCAATTCAGGAATTTTATAATTTGGAAATTTTCTTATTTGAGAATTTTATTATTCGGGAATTTTCCAATTCGGTAATATTATAAACTGTCGAGAGTTTTTATTCGGGAATTTTCAAATTCTGGAATTTTATAAATCGGGAATTTAATTATTCAAGAATTTTTAAATTCTGTAATATTATTGAATGCCGGGAATTTTCCAATTCGGTAATATTCTAATCTGTCGTGAATTTTATTATTCGGGAAAATTCCAATTCAGGAATTTCATTATTCGGGAATCTTATTATGCGGAAATTTTCCAATTCGGGAATTTTATAATTCGGAAATTTTCTTATTCGAGAATTTTATTATTCGGGAATTTTCCAATTCGGTAATATTATAAACTGTCGAGAATTTTTATTCCGGAATTTTCCAATTCTGGAATTTTATAAATCGGGAATTTAATTATT
>JAWWLR010209259.1:0-14241 GCA_035041075.1 Acraspis erinacei | reverse complement strand
TAATAGGTTCTGGCTTTCTGGAGAGAAGAGGATGTGTGAATTGTGCGGGAAGGGGGATGCAAAAGTGGAGCACTGGTCGGAGGAGTGTGAAGAGGTGGAAAGGAGCGTGATAAGCATGGAGGTATAGTTGCATGTAATGGGGGACAAAAGGGCAGTTGCATGGGTGAAGGGGGTGTCCGAATTTAACCTAGCCTGATATAATCTTTCGCCTTATAATCGCTCCATTTTTATTCGAGATTTATCGAGAATTACGATGCCAGCGCAATCTATCGTCGTTCAGCAGCATTAAATTGGAGTGAAATGGGGATTTCCATCTGTCATTTGCTTTTTGGACTTCTTGCTAAATGTTATTAAATAAGTTATAATTGGTCTGCAATAGTGTCATTTATTTCGAAGAAGATGTACCCAGAAGAACAATTGTTTCTTCGTGTTTTCTATTGCGCATTCTACATATTTTACCGAAGTTTGTTCGCTTCAGCGTGACAAAGTAGACGAGATCAGAATTATTGTTTAAAACTTGGTGAAACTTTCGCCGAAATATTTTTAAGTTTTACCCGTTGAAATTCTTGCATGCAAAAATGTTTGACTTTTGTTTCTACTGTGTTGCTTTAAATCTGGTGTCCAGATTTATGGCTTGAAATCGCTCCTATTATGCGGTTTTCCTGGCTAAGGGAAAACGGCATAGGAAAACTCTCGACGGCTAAGGGCGCCGTAGCAGACGACGGCTTTTATTCCATCGTAGGATCAGCTTGCGGAAAATTGCGTGTAAATTTTTGTCATCACTCTGCAAAATTTTATTACCTCTATATCTTTGGCAATTTTTAAGATATGCAAACAGTTATCATAGCACATATGAGCGCATTTGACTTCCTTCCAGGTGGTTTTTAAATTTTAAAACAGAATTTCATGGCGCATGCAGGTGTCAAAAAGTTAACACCTGCGTCACTCTGGCCACTTACAAAAATTATATCAGCAATTCTCAGCAATTCTTTTCCTTTATGGCGCATATCAGCACATTTGGATGTCTTCAAGGTCATGTAATTTAAACCATGATTTTTCAAATGAGGGGATGGATAGTTTGTGGACTCCTACCGCGTAACACCTGATATAACTCCTAGAGTTTTTTGGCGCAAAATTTGGTATAGGTGGCGTCTATGAGCGCATTTGTGGATCAAATGAATGGGTTGTAAATAATCCGAAAATTAAAAGTAGGGCGAAGGGGGTTGGTGTAATTGACCTGAAGAAGTAGAAGCTCTTTATAAATAAATCCTTTCTTTTTCAAAAAAAGGGAAAAATATTCCAGTTTCAATGAATAAATATAAAATCTTTACGAAGAAGTATATTTTTAAATCAAGAATATCAATTCTCTATCAAGAAAGAAGAATTTTGAACAAAATAAATAAAGCTCCTACTAAAAAAGTTGACTTTAACATGTATAAATTGTTACTAAAAGGACCAAAGACGAGTTATTGTGAAAAATTCCTGAAAAGAAATCAAGAATATAATGACCAAATTTGGACAACCACCACAACATGTGTCAATTGCAATCTGAAAAAACGCCTTCCCTTTCCTCTTCTAAAAAAAGAAAAAAAATAAGAAATAATTCTTCATTTAGACAAAAATAAAAAGGAGCAAATAAAAATGAGAAGGCAAACAACCAAATCCACTTCCTTCTCTTTTTTATTTCTTTCGTCCTCTTTACTTCTACCACTATAAAATCACCACAAAAAAATTAAAAAAAAAAAAAATTATCACCAACGTTTCGGTACTCACATAGCACCCTTATCAAGGCAAAACAAAAAATAAAATAATTTAAAATAAAACCAATTAAAACAAAATAAAAAATAAATAAAATTTTTTTTAAATAAAATAAAAGAAGATAAAAGAAAAAGAAAAAAAAGAAGTAAAAATAAAAATAAAATAAACAAAAATAAAATAAAAACTCCAGCAAACAGGAACAAAAGCTGCCACGATGCTCTCTCCCTGAAATCCGAGAATAAAATGAAAGTTTAAAAGGCAAACCAGGTACACTCAATCTCCGCTTAGACGGATCCCCACCCGTCTACTCCGGCGAAGGGAGATGGTAACTCGCACGTGTTCGCTTACTCCTCTCGCGTCCGAGAGTCGCTGTAGTGGGAGATTTTCCCCCACGCGGGAATGCCTCGCTGTCTTGTAGATCGAAAGTCTCGAGCTCCACGTCTACGCGGAGATCGAGTGTATAAAAAAACCTGAAAATATAAATGACCTCCAATCCAAGTCAGCCAATCAAAAATTTAATAATTTTAAATAAGACCAAAGTCAAATCTAAAATCTCCTTCCTTAACGTCCAACAAACAAGTATTCTGAAAAATTCCTGAAAATAAATCAAGAATTTGATGACCAAATTTGGACAAACACCACAAAATGTCTCCATTGCAATCTGAAAAAACGCCTTATCATTTTTCTATCCTCCTTTTTATTTTTATCTAAATGAAGAACTATTTCTTATTTTTTAAACTTTTTTTAGAAGAGGAAAGGGAAAGCGTGTTTTTCAGATTGCATTGGAGACATTTTGTAGTGGTTGTCCAAATGCGGTCATTATATTCTTGATTTATTTTCCGGAATTTTTCACAATATCTTGTTTGTTGAACGTTCAGGGCGGGGATTTTAGATTTGATTTTGGTCTTATTTAAAATTCTCAAATTTTCAAAGACGAGTTTTCAACTAAATAGTTAAATGTTTAATACACGATATTAATTTTGTATAAAAAAATAATTTTTTTGCATAAAGTAGATAAACCTGCAACAAAATGGTTGAATCTCCTTTAAACAAAAAATGATTTTTCAAACAAATTTAATTTTTGTAAAAAAATGTAATACATAATAAAAAAACTCATTAAAAAAAGAACTTGAATGCTAATTCCCAGAAAATACTTTTCAATCGAGAAGAATCGTTTTTTACTGAAGAAGATTACCACAAAAGTTTCTTAAATATAGTAATCGCATGATAATGCCAGAAAAACTAAGATTTGCAAGAAACCTTGAAATTAAATAGAAAACTATACATTTTCAAGGTAAAAAATACTAGTTTTACACATAATAAATAAGTTTTCAACTGAACAAGATAAGTCTTTAAGAAATACAAGATAGTCACATTTTAGTTAAAAAATTATTCTTTTAAAATAACAAGCAACAAAAATGCTCAAAGAAATGATTAAATTTACAATAAAAGAAATGAACTGTCATACAAAAGGAAATAAGTTTTAAAAGAAAAAGTTCATTAAAATTTCACGGGATACATTTTACGCAAATAAAATTAATTTTCTCCTGAAAAAGACGCATTGAAAATGAAATATTTAAATTTTCAGTCAAAAAACAGATGTATTTTTATCAAAAACATTTAAAATGCCTACAATATCCATTAAATTTGTTAACCAATGAAATATATTTTTAAACAGAAATATAATTTTCTACCCTAGAAAACAAATTTTTACCAAAAAAACGCAATTATTAACAACATGAATGAATTTCTAAACATACAGTTAATCCTATACCAAAATAACACGCATTTTTCAACATAATAGTTATGTTTTTAAGCGTAAATGAAACAGTCACAATTTCAGTTGCAGCAATGAATTTTTACTATAAAAAAATAATTTTCAAACCATTGAAATACATTGTATCTAAACAGATGCATTTTTAAGAAGAAGAATAATCCACGACAAAAGACGAATTTTTAACAGAATGTATGAAAAAAGAAGATAAAAATAATAATATTTCAAGGAATTGTAAAATTGCGTAAAAAATAAAAAGAAAGGTTTTCGACGTCCACGTTAATTTATTTGACAGCAAAAGCCTTACAGTATCTTACATATAGAAGGGGTAGGTGCTCAACATTTCAAAAAAAAGTCTTATGTAATTTTTTCATGATCCATGAACTTCAACTTTAGTCTATTAAAAGTTCCCGGACTGTCCGAAATTCCCTACACTGTAGCAACCAAGTATACTCGAACTCCGGAAATACGAAGTCCAAAGATATGAGCACTCCGCAGATACGAGCGTTCCGACTCCGAAGCAGCGAGAGGAATTTTTCCCCATCTTTTCTTGCCGTATTTGAGAGTCAGGCAGCTATGCTAATTACGAACGAATTTTTAAACTACGCATGTACCGAAAAGCACGCGTTTACTTAAAAATTATCAAATATGTACATGTAAGATTAGAGCGATAAAGAATTATTTATAGAATTTATGTACTGATTAGAATAATTTTAATTAATTTTGTTAAAGTAAAAATCGTTTGAAAATTTGTATCCGTATTAATATGAATTATATTGATTAAATTCAAAAAGACCCGCGATTTTCGGTACATGCGCAGTTGAAAAAGTCGCGGTCCGATAGCATCACTGCAGAATGGCGCACGCGGGTGCGCAATGACTTGAATTTTGACGTTCGCGCGCGCATAGTAAACCTGTGGGTGTTTTCACCCATTACGCCCGAAAATAGAAATGGCGGAAGAACGAGAGCCTTTTTTCACGCTCGTGTCTTTGAAGTTCCTGACTCCCAAATATCTCGTATCTTTGGATTTTAATGTTTACTCAAAATTCTCTCATACATTATTTGCACAATTAAATGAAATTTTATCCCTTAGCATGGGGACCGTTGTCATTAGAGACGGAGCAACCAATGGACCTTTCTGGCATAACAACCAACTCTTCTTCGTAGATCCCCCTGCACATAAACTCTGCTCCTATCATCCACATAATCGAGACGTATTTTGCCTTACGTTCGGTATTCCAACAATTTTTTATTTAATAAAATTAATTTAATAAAACATTTTGTTAAGTTTTGTTACGGAAGGGGGAAGGGAATCCTTAACTCATGTACGTAATGTTTTCAAATTCGCGTCTTTTTGGGTAAAAAATTCAACTTATAACATTAAACATTAACCTTTGGTTTAAGATTCATATTTTGTTGCTGATAAGTCAACTTCGATATTTTTTATATGAAAACTATTTGTTCTAAATTGTCCATTTTAATTTCAAATTTCATCTTTTTATAAAAATATTGCATCTTTCTTGTACATATATGCAACTATTTTCTTGAAAATTAAATTATTTCCTAGAAAATTTATTTTTTGTTTAAAATTTATATTTTTGTGTTGGAAAAACTTTTTAAACCTGATTTAGTAGAACTTTCATCTTTACTGGATCAAAATGCAATGGTTTTGTTGAAAACTCAACAATTTTGTTAAAAAGTCGTACTTTTTGGTTAAAAGTTCTGCTATTTTGTTGAAAATTTCGCTATTTCGCAAAAAATTTAATTTTTGCTTAAATTTAATATTTTAGGGTTCGAGTATTGAAATATTTTCTGGCTGGAAATGCAACTGTTTGATTGAAAATTAAAATATTTTGTTAAATAGTGATAGTTTATGGGATAAAATTCTACTGTTTCGTCCAAATTTCAACTGCTACGTAGAAAATTTACTTTTTTTCAAATTTATATTTTAATGAATTGAATTATTTTCAAGATGAAACTTAAACTTTAAAAAAATATGTCGTTTTGTATTAAAAATTAATCTGTTTTAGTACAATTTTCATTTTTCTTTGATAAAATTAAACTATTGGGTAGAGAATTATGTAATTTTGTTAAAACGTTAACCTTTTTGGTTTCAAATTCTTCTTTATAGACTGCAAATTCAGTTCTTCTAGTAGAAATTTTTTTTAATTCCTCTTTTGATTGTGAAAAGTCAACTGAAATCCTTTTTAACAGAAAATTCAGCTATTTTTCTTGTTGAACATTTACCTTTTTGATTTAAAAATTCTTCTGTTTTAGTAGAAATTTCATTTTCATTTGCTCTTCAGCTTGGAAGTTCAACAATTTCAAAAAATTGTTATTTCTTCCTTGAATAAAAAAATGTGGAATTGTTGAAAATTCGTCTTTTAGGTTTAAAGTTTGTTTGCATACATTTCATTTTTTTATTGAAATACAAACTATGAGCCTTTTTATGGGCAGTTTTGTATTTGAAGGTTAAAAATTCAACTATGATGTAAAAGAATTAATTATTCTGTTTGTAAATTCAAGTATTTTGTTAAAAATCCATTGTTTATATTAGAAAAGAGATTTTTTGTATACAATAATTTAATAAATTTAAAAATTTTTATTTGGCATATGAAATAGTTTTTATTCTATTTATAAAAGATTACAAGTCAAAAGTATTACAAGGGCGGGTGGCGCTGGGCAGAAAATATTTTGTTTTGGTAGTTTACATTGAGAAGGGGGTCTAAAAGAGGTCCTATAATCCGTTACGTAATTTAAGTACGGCCCCTTATTGAATACTTATTAAATACATTACTTAGGCATTCTATATAATCTCGAGGCATTCTGTATAATCCCTAGGCATTATATAGAATCAGTGGGCATTATATATGCGCGACACAATAAAAAAAATTAAACTTAATCCTTAAGTTGAAAAAATTAATCTTCAACAAAAGAAAAACGGATTTTCAGGAATATAATTTCTTTTTCAACCTAACTGATGAATTTGCAACTAAAATGATAAATCTTAAACTGCAAGAATTGACTTTTAAAACCAAAAGATACATTTTCAATTAACACTGAATCTTCAACTAAAATAGTTGGCTTTTCAAAAGAAAAAAATTAATTTTCATTAAAAAAGCTAAATTAAGGCGCAAAGATACATGAATTTTCAACTAAAACTATGGACTAGTCTTAGAATGGTTATAGAATAGTTTTTAACTAAAATTGTAAATGTTTAACTGTAAGAGTTGACTTTAAAGCCAAGAAGATGAATTTTAAACTAAATTGTTAAATCTGTAAATAATATAATTGAATTTTTAACCTACGGGATGGATTTTTAACCCAGAAGATTCATGTCTACCAAAAAAGATTAATTTTTAACTGTAAAATATCATTTATCAACCAAAAATTAAATCATTTTGAGTCAAATAATGAATTTTTAAGTAAAGAGATGATTTGTTACCTGCAATTATGGAATATTCAACTGGAATAATAGTTCCATTTTCAGGTTAAAAAACAAAATAATAGATTTACTGATAAAAAATAAAATTTTCCACAAATTACTTAAATTTTCTGCAAAAAATTCCTTTTCATGAAAAGAAAAGAAAATCCATTTTTCTATCAAATAGCTCATATTAAAAAAAAATAAAAAATTTTCTTTAAGAGAGTTTAATTTTCAGCCTTAAAGATAAATCTTGAATTAAATGATAAATATATGACAGAACTACTTAACTTTTTAACCGAAAAGAAGAATTCTGAAACATCCGGTTGTTACTAGAAGGTACTATTTTTTGTATTTTAAACAATTTGCATTTTAAATGCCACAAGAAAATTACAATTAGAGTCTCGTCTTTTCAGGGCATTATATATAATGCCTAGGGATTATATATATATATATATTGTCGGATTATACGCTTTGCCTGTCACACATAAACACTTTACCCTACTGCCAGAGTTCTGTGAAGTGCAAAATATTTTGTAAAGAATATTTTCAAAAAAATCTTACGTTCGGTAATATTTATTCTGACTCTGAAATCAATTTTTAATAAAAACATATTTTTATAAAAAAAAAAAAATTGGAACTACTGTTCCTGTGAGTCAGTCGAGAAAGAACAATAAAAAATCTAATTTTTATTTATAGTAAACTTCCTACTAAATAAGATTACATTTAAATCAAAAAGTTTTGTTTAAAAGCTAAAAGAAGAATTTTACATATGATCACTAAATTTTTAACAGAAAATTAAATTTTCGCTCAAGAAAGATGGAGTTGTTACCAGAAAAGATTATTTAGAATAAAATAGTTGCATTTCAACACAAAAATTAAGTTTTCAACTAGTAGTATGATTTTATACCAAGAAGATTTAATTTCTACCAAAATATAAATTTTTCAATCAAAAAGAGGAATTTTCAACAGAAGTGTTGAATTGTAAATCATGAAAGATTTTTGACAAAGAAAAGAAAAAAGCCTGCAAAATTAGTGAATCATAAAACCAAAAAGTCTAATTTTCTACAAATAGTTGACTTTTAAACCAAAAAGATAAATTTTCAACCAAACAGTTAATTTTCAGACAAATAATAAAAGATTGAACCCGAAAAGTTGAATTTTTAATAAAAAGCTTAATTTTTAACAGTAAATGAATTTTCTACAAAAAAGAGAGAGAGAGAAAAAAACAGAATTACCAATCCAAAAATAATAATTGTCTGTAAAAAACAAATTTTCAACAAAATAGTCTTATATCAATAGTTAAATTTTCAAGCGAAAAGATAACAACAAAAAAGGTAATTTTCAACCGAACAAAATTTTCTGTGAAGAATAAAAAATTTGCTACCAAATTGTTAAGTTTTCAAGCAAAAAAAAATGCTACCCTAAAGTTGAATTTGAAACCCAAAAAGTGAAATTTCAAAATAAAATTGAATTTTCAACCAAATAGTTCAACTTTTTATAAATTTTCAGGCAAAAAACGACTTTTGTACTAAAAATATAAATTTTGAACCAGATATTGGATTTTGAAATAAAAAGACGTATTTTTTAGGAGAAAACTTAATTTTGAACACAAAACAAAAGTGGAATTTTTAAAAATAAAAGATGAAGGCCCAAAAAAGTATATAAGCACTTAACAAAATAGTTGAATTTTCGAATAGAAAAGACAAGTTTGCAACAAGTTACAACAAAAATAGTAAAATTTTCTGCTAAATTTTTTATTTTTCTAGTTGACAGTGTGGGTTTTCTACAAAACAGGCGAATATTCCGCCTGAAAATATAAACTTTCAGCAAAAAAGTTAATTTTTGCAACAAAAAAAATTATTTTCAACTGACAAGATGAATTGTAAACAAAAAAATGTGATAGTGAATATTTCAAATAAAAAATATTTTCATTTTTAATCAAAATCAGCTTAAGTTTCTATCAAATGCTTTGTTTATTTAATTTGTTTCAAAAAATCATAAAATTTATCAACTGGCTATGCATATCACTTAAATTTTCTTAAAGTTGCCAAGTCTGGCATTGAAAAAAAAAATTCTGACTTCAATGACCGAAGAACATATTTGTTTATTAAATTTGTTTACAAAAATCATAGGATTAATCAAAAATGCATATATTTTTCTAAAATTATCATAAAGTTCCTAATTGCAAAAATGATATCGAAAAAAAAAATTCTGTCGAAATATGGCTGATTAAGGCATTAGTATATTAAATTTGTTTATAATATTAACATTAATAATCTAAAGCAGAAATTTCTTCATCATTGTATTATTTTTATACAAATTTATTACAATATAACCTAAAAAAATGGAATATTATGGAAAATCGTAAAAAACATTATTTGAATCAATAATTTTTGTATAAATAATTGTTTTTTTTATTGTGCTCACCGCACACAACTCTCAATTTACAGCTCAAAGCACACAACTCTCAACTCACAGTCCAGAACTCAGTTGAAAAAAATTAATTTTTATAGAAAAAAGAATTTTCAACTTTAAAAATTTTCAGAAACCTCTTTTTTCTAAAAATTCTTTTTCTTTTAATTGATTTTTAATTAAAAGTACTAATTTTCACACAGAAAATGAATTACTAACGAAGATATTTAATTTTTCGTTAAGAAGATTAATTTTCTAATCAAAAAGATAAATCTTCAACGAAATAAATAAACTTCTAAATGAAAAAGCTAAATTTTTCAACGAGAATCGAATACATTGCAGTCTCATAATAACAGATCCCGTTATAGAGGACAAGATCGTCAAAAGGGGTGAAAAGCGATTCGAGGTCAACAGAGAAACTGCAGTTGCAAAAATTTCGCAGGACATTCCCGTTTGACAAAGAATTTTACAAATTTTAAAGAAAAAGCTGTTCAAGTTGAATTTTAACAGCTTTTAAAATAATGAGTCTAATTTTGATCTTTATCAATTATGATACCATTCACTTTACAATGCGTCTCTCAAAGATCTTTTAATATAAAAATTTTTTATTTTAATTTTTTATGTTTAGGCTTACATTTCTAATTTAAATAATCTTAAAAAGACCTAAAAAATTAAAAACAGAGAAAATTTTTGATAAAAATTCATATTTATGATTTATTACCATATTTAGAAGATCTAAAAAAATTGCAAAAATAATTTTGTTGAAGAAATTTCAAATAACTTTTAGATTTCTCAAGATTTGGAAATCAAATTTTATAGCTTCCCAAGAAAGGTTTTAGAAAAACTTGTCAAGTTCATTATTAAATTATAAAAGCAAAACAGAAAAAATACAAAAAAAATTTCTGAGGCGAAATTCCAACAGAAATGGTTCAGACGGCCCTGATTGTTCATGGCTCGGTGAGTTCCGAGATAGTACGAAGGACATTGTAGGCACCCTCGAGACGGCCTCTGTAGTGGGATTCCAGTGTATCTAAATTTTAGTTTAAAATATAAATTTTCAATTTGAAAAATCAAATTTTGAACAAAGTATTTAAATCTTCACCAAACAAAATTTAAAAAAAAAGATTAATTTTCAACCAATTAAAATGACTTTTTATCAGAATGGTTAAAATTTTTACAAGACAGATGCATTTTCATGCAAGAATCTTAATATTCTATCAAAAAGCTTAATTTTGAATGAAATAGTTTAAGTTTTAGTAATATTTAATCATTGCTTTCAGCAATATTTCAGAATATTTTTTTCCACAGCCGCCGGTTTCATATCTTTTGCTGTTCCTGTTCGAAATCATACTGATAAATTTGTGATCTCTTTTAATAAGAAACTTGTAACGGTCACATGGAATAGTTACGCAGATAGTGTAAAGCCTGAATGGACTGAATTCGATAAACTCAACCGACGTATCCAGGAAGACACAATTAATGTTGGAGTTGTCGCCCCTACAGGCAGACTATGGTTTGGTAAGAAAAATCCGCACGCAAAAAATAATGTGTCAGAACTTTACTGGCCTATTCGCATATTCTAGGATAGACCAATTTTGTTTTTCAGAACCTCATCTTATTTTATTTTTCATTATTTATTTTTTTTTACTTTGTATATATTTTTATTTACTTTTGTTTTGATTGAAACCCCCCCTTTTTGACATCGGAAATCGTTTCAGAGTGGAAATTTCACATTAAAATATGTATTAGCTTCATAAGTTTAATTTGACCTTGAAGGTCATTCTAAGGTCATTAAAACTTAAAGAAGGTCGAAGCACCTGTGAGAGCAGCATGTTTTGAAGAATTCCGTATCTTTGGACGTTATTTATTTGAACAAGGCGAATTCAGTCATGACATAAAAATTACCTTCAGGGTCATCTTCAAGGTCAAATTGAATCTCACGATTGAACGTGCCTTGTCAAAACAAATAACTTCCATTGATATTAAAATTTTTTTAAATCTGCTATTTTCTAAATTTTTTAAGAGGTGTTCGGACCTTGTTTAAGTATTAATGACCTTTGTGTGACCTCCAAGGTCAATTTGATCCCATGACCTTAATACATATTTGAACAAAGAATTTCCCGCTCTATCGAATTTCAATGTCAAAAAGAGAGATTTCCATTTATTTAAAGTTCACCTTTAAATGACCTTTACTGTCATCTTTAAAGTCAAAATAATGGTCACCAATCTTCTTAAGTTTGAATTAAGTTTTAATTACCTTAGAGTGACTTTCAAGGTCAAATTACACTTCAACACATATTTTTACGTGAAATTGCCCACTTGGTCGATTCTGGATGTTAAAAAGGGAGGCTTCCTTTTATAAAAAGAGTTGACCTTGAAATTACATGTAAGATCATCATCAAGGTCAAAAATAAGGTCACTATTGAATTCCTCGTTAAAATTTACTTCAAAAATGACCTTGAGAGCAATCAAAAATATTTCACATTGAGTCAAATGTTGCAATATATATTTTTATTTCTAATCTTAAGAATCTTAAGAATCAGTATGAAAGACTTATACAATAACAAATTAAAAAGGTTTAAATTTGCCAATTTATAATAAATTTTTTAAATTTTATTAACTGTAAATATAAATAAATATTTTCAGAATTGAATCTGTACTTCAAGTATTATGTAATATTAATATTTAGCAATATTCGACTGTTTATTGAAATCGAATAAATTGAAACCAAAATTTTTAAAAGTAAACAATTTAGAACCTAATTTTTTGATATAGAGCCTCGACTCATTAAAAGTGTGAAGAGATTTTAAACTTCAAATGTTAAAATTTTGATTTATCTATTTAAAGAATGTTTAATTTGTAACTCAAATTGTTAAATTTTTAAGAATAAATAACACATTTATCGTTCGTAGACAAAATTTGAGTAATTTTACGAGATATTTAGAGGTTTTGAAAAGATTCAAAATTCATTTAAAACTTGAATTATAAATTGCCTTAAAACTTGCATTCTGAAAAATTATTTTAAGAAAATATATAAGAAGGTTTCAAAAATTTTCAAGCAAATTTGGAAGATTTTAAGGAAGTTTTTTAAAAGTTGCAAGATTTTTTTTAATTTTTCGAAAAATTCGATTTATTTTCAAAGATTTATATGTTCTGAAAAA
Source organism: Acraspis erinacei (assembly GCA_035041075.1). Taxonomy (NCBI): domain Eukaryota; kingdom Metazoa; phylum Arthropoda; class Insecta; order Hymenoptera; family Cynipidae; genus Acraspis; species Acraspis erinacei. Next base: position 1,709 of record JAWWLR010209259.1, on the reverse strand, counting down.
AATTATAAAATAATTTTATTTTTGATAAAATTTAAAACAAATGTTAGACCTTTCAAGATCTTGAAATAAAATCTTGAGTGTTTTCAAAGATATTTGAACTAAAAAGAATGAAAAGAATTTAAATTCTAATTTAAGAATCTTTAACCTCTATAATTTATTAAAGTTATAAGTTCTAAATTTTGCAGCTTCTCTGTTTAATTTAAAATTTTTCAATTAAAAATTATTATTACCTTCCGTTTTTACGTGTAAGTGTTTTCGGACTTTTAAATTCAAACTCAAGTAATTTGAATTTAGAAAAAATCATATTAATTTAAGCAAATTTTACTACGGAGGATAACAAATTCTATAATGACAAAGAAAAACAATTTGTCTATAATTTAGTTTAAAAATTCATTTTTGACCAAGAGCGAAAGATTAGTTCAACAAAATTATTAAATTCTCTACCAAGATATTAATTTTCAACCAAGAGAGGCATATTCTAAGCAAAAATTGTAATGCCTGATACATGAATAAACAAAGATTTGTACTTCCAGATGAAGTAAAAAAAAATTTCAGCAAAACAGTTTATTCACTAAACAAATTAATATTCGAATTTTCAAACAAACAGTTGATGTGTTAAACAAAAAGGATACTCTTTACCAAAATTTTTAATTTTCAACCAAGTATAAATAGTCCAATTATCCGTTTCGAAAATTAATTTCCTGTTAATAAACACGAATTTTTATTGAAGTAATTAGAGTTTCAACGAAAGAAATGAATTTTCAACCAAGAAGATATATTTGCCAATAAAGACAAATAGTCAACAAATCAATTAAAAATCTTCCGCCTACAAAACTAAATTTTTATTCAGTTTGTAAATGTAAAAGATCAAAAGTTTGGAAATTTAACAAAGTAGAAATTTAAAATGAAAACCCGTAAAATTTACCGTCTCCAAAATGAAATTTTATTTCAGAAACTTGCAGCATCAAACACGCAGAAATTTCGAATTAAAAATTTGAACATTTACTGTTCACTGTCTATAAAGTTCAATTTTAATTGAGGAACCTTCAAACTTGACTCTTAAACTTTAATAACTTAAATCGCAATTTATTTAGAATATTATTTCTTTTTTCCTCCATCTTTAAAATTACATCCAATTTTTTGGAATGTAGCAATATCCGTCACGTAGTTTTTTTTCATCTGGTGATGATTATACCAGAAGAAAGATCCTAATAGTCTAAAATACAATACTTATAACAATTTTCGTCAAACCTTTTTTATGCGTGAAAATGCTCGAAAAGGAAGCAGTCTAACCATTTTTGGCCAATAATCTTAAATTCAACATTTACAATGAGATTTTTGTGAAAAAGAAAAAATTCTGGGCCATCCTCGCCAAAAGTTGGAACAATAATGTCGTTAAGATCACTGTAGCGTCTAGTATCCCATCTGTGCCATAAATCTATTTTACTTGCCTTCATATTCTTATAAAGCAGTTTCTTGCTTTCTTAAAAGTCGTTTTGTATTTTCTTCTCTTCTTTTGCTTTGATTATTTTTTCTTAACGATCTGTTGTACGCTTCTTTATTGGAACGAAGTTCTTTATGCCGGGTTGCCGGAGTTCAGGCGCTGGCGCTGGTGGCTAGGCAGTGAAAATCAAACAGATCGAGCGTCACCGTCATGGAAACAGATCGAGCGTCACCGTCATGGAAAAAAGCGGCGCACTATAGTGTAC
>JAWWLR010209251.1:0-14243 GCA_035041075.1 Acraspis erinacei | reverse complement strand
GGAAAATTTTTAAAAATTAGTAAAAATGTAAAAATCTCATCCTACTTTGTTCTCTACAGAAGGGCTGATATTGCTATCTGAAAACTTGTCAACTATGGTTAAGATCAAAGCGAATATGGTCAAATTTCGACTGGGTGTCAAATGCCTTATTACCAATCACAAAAATATATATTGAGCCACCTGCGATAAGTGCAATTATTTTTAAAATTAAATAGTACCTAGTAATTGCAAATGTTTTTAAAAATTTCGTGGCCTGATTTTCAGACAGATTTCATTAATAATTTCCTGTTCCTCGCACTGCTATCAAGTACACTGCAGACGACTCTTTTTCACTGAAAAATTATTCTAAGACAGGTTGAAAAAACGAAATTATCTCAGTTTTGTGTAAAGTTTATTCGACGAGGTTAACTTTTATTACGGTGAAACTTTCGTCGGAAACCGATGAAAAGTTTTGAATGATAGAGAGTGATCCATACAGCGCGGAGACTTGGTTTACGTTTTGATCAACTAGGTACATTCATTTTAAAGTTTACAACTACTGTAAAAACAAACTGTATCAAATTGCAACACGGTGCTAGGTAACTCTATCGCCTTATTTACACCCCTATCTCGTTTAGAAAAGTTCTCCCTCTCTCACTCTGACATGTGACAATAGCCTAAGCTTATTCCAAAAATTACTTAAATAGGTGCGAAAGCATGGGAAATAATGATACACCTTCTTTTAACATTTGCCGCCCTAATCTTATCACATTGAGTCCATGAAATATCAACGTACCTTAAAGAATAATATGGATGTGAAAAATGTAACACTCTGCTTCTTATTGCAGAAATAATTTCACATTCTGAGTGCTTGCCTAATGCCGATCCTATTCGAGCTATACCTTCCTGCGGACCTTTTTATTCTTTGGACCGACCTGAACCATCTGGAAGGTCTCCTTCACCGGCCAGACCATCTTCTCCAGACAGGCAATCTCCTCCTGCCGAGTCACTACGTCGCGAAAGGTCCAGATCTCCTGCCAGGGGCAGTGCTCTACCTACGAGGCTTCTTTCTTTCGACGGTTTGGAATATAAACTTCAAGAACTTGAATTTCTTCGGCTTACTCCCTATAAGAATCTGCACCGGATATTCCAACTTAGAAGATACACTTTTCCTACTGATAAACGAATTACAATATCGGTAGGAAGAAATAGATTTGTGCCAATTAAAAACCAAGAACACATTGTGTTATCAGCATTTAATGGTGATGTCTTTGCAATATTAGAGACGAGTGAATTTCTTGCCGGAATTTATGGTACTTACGCCAGAAGACGGGTCAAAATAAACATGGAAAGCGGCGCGGTTTCCCAAATGACCCGAGAGGAAATCACGGAAACCCCGGTAGGAACACACTTCCCAGTAAAATTTCATTATAAAATAGTGCATGCAAACCCTCGTGTAAACTTCAATGCTACACACCATTAGCTCAAATGATTTTTTTTATTGGAAGTCGGCTTAGAATGCCACAAGTACCTTTTAACTACAAATTATAATAAACTGTCGATTTCTTGGTTTCTAAAGACTTCTACCTTCCTCCAATACCACATCCAGTACTTTTTCGTTCCTTTGCGCTCTTTTACATAAATATTACAAAAATATATATCTATAATATTTTGATAATGATTCAACTCAACAAACTGTCATTCGAATTCTCACCAAAAGTATTTGTGCACTGCAATAAGTATTTTAATCACACACACACACACAGTTCCTATGGCAAAACCTCCGAACGCGTCCTCGGGTTGCGGATAGAGGGTCCCTGCTCCAAAGGTTTTTGCTGCATATGGTTACAATAATTAATAAGCAGTGGCAGCTAATTGTCTAGGCATGCAGGGCTCTACAAGTAGAGAAAAACCCGTTTCCCTAGCCGCTCATGGGAAAAACAATGACAACACCAAACAGAGTTGTAGTAAGTGCGGTTCAAAACAATTGAATGCGCAGGGCCTGCGACACTGGGCCGGACAATAATGCCGACTATCCTAGAGCTGGTGGAAGCCAATCAAGACGGAGTAAATGAGATGGACCGACAAATTGGTAATACCTTCTAGTGGACGTATTAATTTAGGAGCAATCTGCTGGAGTGATATCATACCGGTTTCACCCCTGAACTAAAGGTTACATGGCCAGACTGGGTGCTACGTGGTGGTAGAAACACCCAGGACTCTCGAATTTTTCGCTTGAACGACTACGAAATCGTGCCGAGGAACTCCCGAAAGGGCATTATGCGATCAGGGATCCAAGAGAGGAAGAGCAATTCTTCAGGTCCCGGAGAAACATCAACCTTCAGGTTTCTCTCAAGTCTGAAGATATTGATAAACTGGATGACAAGCTTGGTGGAGATTTTCACAAAGAATCGGACCTCTGGACTACCAGTTATGTTAATTCATCGAGAGCTTTGGCAAATGCAAACCGTACAATAAATCAAGCGGCTAATCGTAAGACCAAAAGACGAGTGCATTAACTTACCACAAAGATAGTCTGAACAAGTCAGTACGCGTCCTGCATTCAGTGTGCGAATGGCTTAATACAATCTGGCGGAAATTTCACAGCCAAGGTTTGACAGTTCGCGCGTGAACTGCGGGTCTGTTATGATAAAGTGAACAAGTCAATTAGGTTCACCATCAGGCAACATATGGTTGACAGAATACACGTGCTATCTGGCGCTAGGAGAAGTCTGGAGTGGAGAGAGAGATGGGTCAAAGATAACCAACAGTTTTTCTCAGAACCATGTCAAGTCTTCAGAGACCCTCCAGTTACTATCGCGCACCCGTCCAAACAAGAGGATGTCGAAGTATTTTTGAGAGGAATCTACGAAGTTGGTCTTTCACTGAAAGAAGAGTCAAAGAAGATAAATAGCTTCAAGGAGATGCGCAATGCGTTCATAACACCTGAGAAAGAATTCCTACCCATCACTACCGAAGAGGTGAAAAAAGTGTTATAAGGCATGAACTATTCCGCTCTGGGACCAGATGTTATCAAGACATTCTGTTGGAGGAAGTTTCCTTCAACCCATTACCAGCTGAATCTCATTTTTACTTCACAGCTAAAGTCAGGAGAGCCTATTCCGAAGTTGTTGGTGGAAGGACGTACAGAACTCCTGCCAAAGATGGGCAGCTTGGCTGCCCCGAAGAGTTACAGGCCAATCATTTTTCTGAACACACTGTATAAGATATTCACAGCTATCATAAATAACAGGATTTTTCGTACAGTCGGACCTGGATTGATGCCGCTTTGGAAAACTAGATTTAACATCTTCTCTGTAAAACATCGTGTGACAACTAACAACGACACCTTTGAGAGAGGTGACTTTCAGGGTAACAGCATAAGGTCACTCATGTAATTTACATTGACCTAGCTCTAGACTCAAAGTTTTATAATTTAAAAAATCTTAAGAATATGAATTTTTATTGTATGCAGGCACAGTCCTATTCAAAAGAGGACACCGATTTCGTAGCATCTCAAAGATTTTTAAAAATTTCAAGGAATCGCCAAAGGTATTAAAGAAATGCAGAAGATACGGAATGATTCTACATGACCTATAAGTTTTTAAGATACTTTAAAACATTTCCGAACATCTTAATGATTTTATTGAGTTTTAAAGGCACTCGAGGTATTTTAATCAATTTCCCATAAAGATTACCAAAACTGAGTCATTTAAAAAATTACACGTTACTGGAGACCAAACGACCATTTACAGACATTAATGATATTCCGAGCGAATTTTAGCAAATCATGGACGTGTATGTTTAGGATATATAAAAAATCGCTTATCTGGACAATATTTTTGGTAACCGAAGTCAAGAATAAAGGAAACTTTGAAAATTTCCGGAAGTTTGTAATCGATTGCTGGAGGGCGGACTAAAACTAAATTTATAAAAATGTGAGTTTATGAAAGAGTGTCTTGAACTTTTAGGTTAAATTATCGACGGGACCGGCCTACATAAGTTAAGGTCAAAGGTAAAAGCGATGGTTGAGGTAATAAGACAGAGAAAGTGCAAAAAGCTTGCTTCATTTCTTTGTTTTCCTAATCAGGCTACTTTAAGGTTTGCCAACGTATGGTTAGAGAAACTATTAAACTGCACACAAAATTTTTGTTGTCCCACTTGAAACGGTTTAAGTATTTTTTAAACACAATAGATGATTAAATGTCGAGTGTCCTTATTAGGAAGACAATATTAAGAGAAGCCAGATGTTTTTATTGTTATTCCTATTTTTGATAGAATTGTAATTATGATGATTGCATACGTCCCTAATTTAAAGTTTACTAAGTCTATTGATGAAATTCGGCTTGAATAATACTGTTTTTGTTCTTTTAGTGTAGTATTTTTTCCTGTTAATTTTTTTCCTGTGTTCCTGCTTTCCTTTTTCCATTTTTTATTGAATCTTCTTTTTCCCTGGATGCCTTGTTGCCTAGTTTTTGAGTTTCTTCTTTCCTGCATCTCTTTGTTTATTTTTTTGTATTCCTTTATTCCTGTTCTTTAGCGTTTACCTTTCGTTGCGTTATTTTCTTCCTGAGTTCCTGCTTTCCGTTTCTTCTGTATTCGTTTTTATTTTTCCGGCGTACGGTTTGGTTTTATCGCCTACTCTCTTTCACTTACCTGCATCTCAAAAAATAAACCAAAGGATTTTTCAAAGTATGATTTTTTTTAGAAATGATGGGTTATTGTTAAATGAACGCATACTTTCCCTAAAAAGATTTTCTACAGATGCGCAGTATTTAAATTACAGAAACAAATTTAAAAAATGTCCTTTATCCAATAGGGCTAATTCACATGGTTGGATAGATGAACTGATGACTCAATTAATAGATGGAAATTCTTGTTTCACCCGTTTTTACTTATATTGTGAAATCCATCTTTGGTCCTTCTTCTTCACCTGAATCATCTTCTTCCTTAGTTTCCGATAGTTTTCAGATGTTAGCTTCGATTTCTCCCTCTCCTCCCTCTTCCTCTGAGTGACTCAAAATTTCGGCAACCTTTGGACATTCCTGCCCGTTGCCATCCACCCAAATTATGGACAATTTTGGCTCTGCCTGGTTGGAACCACATGATGAACAGCATTCTTCTTTGCATTTGCCAGAAAGGAATTTGAGAAGAGCGTCAAGAGCAGGATCTTGTGTCGTTGTGTCTCGATCGGCAACATAACGCAAATTCAATCTTGCTTCTCTTCAAGCTGTTTAAACACCAGCACGACAGTACTCATTTCGAAATTATCATCAAATTCGAACCTTACATGGTGTTCAGAGGAATCCGGAGAATGGGAATATAAGAGAAGCAAGACTGACATTACTTTAGTCACAAAGACACAAAACCCTTTCTAATGTGACTCTTGTTAAGTTTATCTGTTGCAAATACAAAAAGGGATTCAGCTTAGCATGTGGTTGCAGGAAGACAGGGTTAAAATGTTTCCCCATTTGCATGAATTCCAGCGGGCAGGACTGCAAATATTACTGAGATTTCGAGCGACTCCGGGAAAGAGCGACAGAACTGCTTAAAGGTTGCTGAGATTTGAAGACACTCCGAAGGAGAGGCAGGAGCGAAAGAAATGGAAGCAAAAATCAATAAACTCAGGCAAACTAAGGAAGCAGAGGATTCAGGAGAAGAAGAACAAACACTAGAGAAGGATTGTACCATCAAGTCATCCCGTTCATAATTTCTTTACATTTTGTTTTTTCGAGTTTAAACCCTTTTGAATTTTTACGAGTTCCTTATTCTGATCTAAAACTTTGGCATCGGTAAGTGAAAAAATAATAAAATATCTTGGGTAAACTGAAACATTTGCACATTTTTCCCAATCGTTTCTTAAACACTTAGGATATCGTACATTGTGTCTTGAGAGCATGATCAAGGCTCCTTAAAACACACGATACTTTTTGTCCTATCCCCCTTCAGATAACCATGTGAAGCAGATAAAGGATGTTGGCTCTTCTTAACAATTTTAAATGATAAGTTTCATCGCTTTAAGTCGCTAGAAATAAAGCTGTTACGAGAAGCCTCCTCCACGTGCCTAAAATGGCGCACTCTCTTATTTCCATGTATTGATTGAACTCAAATTTCTCCATGCCATAAATAATAATCAATTATCTGAAAAAACCCGGACGCACTTATATACCAATTCATACTTGACGCCGTATATCATTCCTGTATTCACGATAATATAGAAAAGCAAGATAACGGCTGCAGTACATAAGCCGGCGAACATGGCGATTATTACTCTACTTATCAGTTAGAATCTTCAAGAAATTGAACCACTATTTCGGGATGCTGAGAGCCACCACTACTTGTCTGCTGATAAACTCAGTATTTTTCATTTACTCTGTTGGTGAGTAGAATACATCAGATAATTTGAAAATCAATTTAAATTTTGTACTTAATATTTGCAGTAAATATAAAAGCAAGAAAACACGCGGACATAATTGTTGTCCCTTAAATGTTTTAAGTATAACTTTTTATTGTAATTTGTGTCATACCTGTTTAAATAAGAGTGTAAAGAAGAATTTTAATCACGGTAATGTAAATCAATTTTATCATTTCGTAGATTACTAAATCCATCCTATCCAAAACAATCTGCTCGCTACGCGTACATTCTCATCGCGTACGTCGTACGTGGCTTGTAATTTTTAGAGCACATGAAAAAGGTCGGGTTTCTTAACCTGTTGAGACCGACCTAAAAAATAAGTCTAGTAGCTTGTGATTTGAGTCGGGAAATTATAGAAAAACATATTTTTTATATCTTTTTTGAACTTAAAAAATGCCAGGGTGCGCGTTTGTTGGTTCACGCGCTCTGCACACGGTCCTTGTATTTCCCACATACTATTACTTCGCACTGGATTTTGTCCAAAATGTGAACTTTTCTACATTATTTTAATAACTAATAAATAAAATTTGTTAAGGCCTATACCGCTTTTTTTGGTGTTAAAAAATTTTTTATTATAAAAAATTTGCCGACATGTTTAAACCTGTATTGCAGGTCCTTTTCAAGGCATATTCTAGAAGAAGATACATATGTCGAAGAAATCCATGAAAATTATTTAATGTGTACGTGTTACAAGTTACGTTGATATTTTATTTAATGTTTTTCTTTTAATACTGATTTTAATTTTTTGGTGTAATTTGTTATTGAAACGCATAAAGAAACTGAATAAAATTTGTTAATTTAAAATTATGTAAAAAACATGACAAACGTATCTTATACGATATGAGCTAAAAAATCTCATCCGGAACTGAAATTATTTATGAAACAGTTAGGTTATTCAGTTTAAAAATGTTGTATTTAATAATTAGAATAAAAGTTATTATAAACTTACAGGAAGACATCCTTGAGATTATTTTATTGTTTTACCACATTTTGTTCTTAAATTGTTGACGAACACCTCAACAAGTTAATTGAGTTACAGTGATACTGATAGCTAATTTGGAGGTTAGGTTAAGCATAGTTACATATAGGTAATTAAAGAAAGACGACGTAAAAATTAAAATTAAGTTGAAATTCTATTGCTATTTTGCAATGTAAATATTGGAGATAACTTTATTATCAATATTTTTGAGACCTTGAATGTCCGTTCTAAAATTAACTGTATTATTGTCGCGTTGAATATATATCATTTCTAGAAGAAGGCGTTTGTCTAAATTTGGTTCACATTCAAGAATAATAACTTTATGGATAACAAAATAAAAGTATGTGCGTGTTCATAAGCATGTTTAGTAAAAGCTGTATTTTGTAAATTATTATTAATAGATCTTTCATGTTCTCTATTTCTTAGATATGATGGTCTACTACTTTGGCCAATGTAGTCTTTTTTTCAATTTTTACAGGTATTCCTGTTTTAAATCTCACAATAGAAAACAACAAAATTGTAACCAATTGGTTCCGAAAATAAATTTGGTCAGGTCGTTTTTTAAACTACGATTCATGTCATCCTATTTCTCACAAGATCGGCGTAATATAGGAATTAGATGATAGAGCTGTCAAATTGGCTGATATAAAATATCATAATGAAAATCTTGATTTGGTAAAAAATACTCTTTTAAAAAGCGGATATCCACTGGAATTGTTAAAAATTGAAATCGCCGAACGTTACGAGAAAATAAAAAAAATTGATCAAAATTTACAAACTAATAACAATTCAAATTTAAACTCAGAAAAGAAAAAGTTAATAGTTCTGGAATAGTATTTTATTGAATTTCTGTTCAATTGAAAAAACTAATTGGATGTCAAAATTTTTTTAATTCTAAAGAGACATTCGTTATAACCCTCAATATAGAGAGTGGACCATTTTAATCTATCGCGGGAAATATCTCAGAAAACGCGTCAGATACAGAAAAATGTTGCAGACAAAAATTGTAGGAGATAAAGAGGGACATGAATTGTTACCAATGACCTTGAACTTGGAATCAATTTTAAAGGTTATTTGAAGGTCAAAGTGATGTTTTAAAATGGAAACCCCTAATTTTGACCCCGGATTTTAAAAGAGCGGAAAATTTTGCGTATAAGATGTTGTATTGGTCAAGGTTGTTTCAAGGTCAGATGACGGTTAATTAGGCGAAAATATCAGAGCGAGACATATCTCAGAATATATATCAGATACCGAAAAATGTTTCAGATAAAAGTTGTAGGAGACAACAGGGTGCATGTATTGGTACCACAGACTTTGACATTGAAGGTGGTTTTGAAGGTCGCATGGAGGTCAAAGTGAATTTTTTGTGATGAAAACAAAATGTTGCATTCACCAAGGCTATTCTATGGTTTCAAAATGCGAAACTTCTACCGTCTATTATGTAGGTTGATTAAACTTTTAAAGATTGGTTAACAGTGTCATCGCAAAAATATGGGCCGATTAGATAGCCATACACAATTCCGCACCAAACAATGAGGCTTCAACGATGTTGGTGATCAGCGGTTCTGTACCAGTGTGGATTAGTATCTGACCAATAATGACATTTCTGTTTGCTTAAACTTTAAAGCCTCCGAGTTGTTAAATTTAGCCTCGTATGAAAACTAAACGAATGTGAACAACTCACGGTGATGTGAAGCCCATAGACGAAATTCAAGGCGTTCCATGAAATTTCGATCCGTAATTCTTGGCTTAATGTTAGGTGATGAGCGTGTTAACTGAGAGCCTTTAGGATCCTGAGAACCGTTGAACCATGACCATGCCTTGACGAATCCATAAGTAAAATTTTCCGTCCTTTCCAAATCCGGGTTCAAAATTGGGGGTTTCCATTCCAAAAAATTTCGTTTGACCTTCAAGCGACCTTGAAAATCGACTTCAAGGTCCAGGTTTTTGGTGCCAATACATGCTCCCTATTGTCCCCTACAACTTTTGTCTGAAACATTTTACGATCTCTGTCGTATATTATGAGATATTGCTCGCTATGTCAGTTTCACCTATTTGACCCTCCTCTGACCTTGATGACCAATACAACATCTTATACGTAAAATTATCCGCTCTTTTCAAATCCCGAGTCAAAATTAGGGGATTGCATTAGAAAAAATCACTTTGTCCTTGAAATAAGCTTCAAAATCGCTTCCAAGGTCAAGTTCATTTGTACCAATTTTTTTAATAAAAAATTTGTTAACACCAAAAAAAGCGGTGTAGGCCTCAACAAATTTTATTTACCATTTACCGCAAAAAAAAATTCATTTAAGAATCAATGTTATTTTATAGAAAAGGATAATTAATTAATTAATTAATTTCGGTCCGGATTTGAACTGGGGGTCCAACAGATATTTTTTTGTTCCTCTCACGTTCACAGGATGACTCGGGTCTGCATCTTTGTAGCCTGTAAAATTTTAGTAATTAATTATAGCCAGAAAAAATTCAGCCAATCTGAATATAAAGTAAAACCTGAAAGTTTTGTCTCGATGTTTTTCATACCTTGCATCGTTTTCAAACAATACAATTTTCTTATTTTCAGTGTTATTGTTACAATTGAAACGGATAATACGCATCTCGTCACAACATTGTTCTTGGTAACATTATTACCACAATTGTACATTTTTAATTAGATCAAATAGAAGAATTGGAATATTTAGAAATTTGGAATTGGTCAAAGTCATTCTTCGAGTAATTTTTAACGAGAAATCCAATGATGACGAGTTTGCAAAAAAAGCGATTATGAACTGCCGATTTTCAAAATGGGTATTCCCATTTGAAAACACAAAGCAGAAAATTAAAATGACCTTGGTGTTCATTTTCAAGGTCAAATTCTAGGTCCCCATTGGAGTTCTCGTTGAAAATTACTTCAATACACACCTGATAGAATACAGAGCTGTCACGGTAACCCAAGCCGGACCTTATTTAACCCGATTCGTGAATCCTGGGTCGTTTTAGACACAAGACATTTTTCTTCTGTTTTGTTCCTCAAAGTCCGTGTACTCCGGAAATATCTATCTCCACCATAAAAAAACTTCAGTACTAGAGGACCCTCTGTGCTGAATCGCGTTTCCTCATTTTCAGCCTGGCTTTCGCAGTGAGCAGATCAAGTGCGCGTTGGGTCTCAAACGACCCATTACAACTTTAACGTCGGTGCCAACTCGTTTTGAGCGTCAAGGTAAGTTTTTAAATTTTTGTGTAGTTTATAAGTATTTTCGAAAGATATAAAATTTTTGGAGTCATATATTGATTTTTCATCTCTTTTAGCATGGCTCAGCGTACAGCTACTGAAGACTCAAGTTTTCTTCGTCCACGTACAGAACCAGTCAACTATCTGGACGAGGAAAGCGAGGATGAAATTGATTTCGTACATGAAGAATCGGAAGAATCTTCAGATAATAGTTGTTTTGACGAGAGTGAGGGCGAAAATGAAGAAGAGATAGAGAGAGATGAGAATTGCGAATCTGAAGAGGATGAAGAGTGAAAGAAAGAAGGAGAAGAAAAAATGTTCGAGAAAGAAGATATTCGTTTATGTTTAAGAATTGCTTTTGTATCCATCGAATTCGTGATTTTTTTCGTAAAAATACGTTTCTTGAAATTCACTATGCTATTTGAAAAATTCAAATATCTCAATTTTTTTTAAGTTATGAATTTCGTTGTAAATGTCTGTATTTTCGGGAGTGAGGTGTGTTTATCATTAAAAAAAATATTTATTTAATTTTGGTTGTAATCTTTATTACATTCCCTTAAAGAGGAAGTTTTTAAGAGTGTACAGGAATTTGATCAAATTTCTTTATTGATAATTGAGCGTTTCAACAAATCTGGGGCCTGAAACGACCGACGATAAACTGAGAAGGTGCCAAAAAAGCGATAAATTTATCGGTTTAAGCTTGAATGACCTTCAGCTGAGAGGCAAAGTCACGCCTGATGTAGGACCGGAATAAAAATTCAAAAGTAAAATGTCCCGCTCTTTCGATTCCCGATTAAAAAGATAAGGGTTCCCATTTAAAAACGCTAAATTGTCATTGAACGAACCTTGAAGATCAAGTTCAAGGTCAAATTGAAGGTCACGATTATTTTTTTTCATTAAAAAGCTCACCAAATAATAACGTCCTATTTGAATACATTTTTATATGGGAAGTTATTTACTGTTTTAATTAAATTTTTAATTCGAGGAATTCACTAATCTATTTTTTTCTTTTCATAGAAATATCATCAGGTTTCCCGCCCAAAGAAAGAGACTTTCTGACAAATTTTGGGAAAAGCAGTGAGAATGCGGATCATCAAGGTGACCCTTATACACATAAACATTTATAACAGAACTTTTAGTTTATTAACAATTGAAATAAATCGTCTAATAAATGAAAGTAAGTAAGCATATGAAAATTCCCTTGATATCCTTAAAATTTCAATGAATTCTTCAAAGTATTCTCGAATCTTTTGGAATCCCATAATGCATTTCGAAAAAATTGTTTCTATTAATCTATTAATCTGAAACAATAGTAGATTTATGCTAAAAATGATCCATAATTCTTCTCAATTGAAAACCTTCACTGCATTATTATCATGAAATTGTTGACAGCTTCCATAATACATGTTTATAGATAAATTTAAAAAATAAGAAAATATCATGTATTATTTCGACGATTATTTTTGGTTTAAGACAATCAGAAAGTACATGTTGGTATGAGACAGAGGACACGCAGGATAAAAGAGAGGAAACATGTACAGAATTTTTATTGGGAAGACTTCTATGAAGCTCATGTCCTGAGAAGTGGCAACGTTTAAATATTGTAATCAGAAAGAAAAAAAGAATTATTATAAATCATGATAGTCAATATTTTATTGTAGTTGAATTCAAGATCTCTTAAGCACACTAAGGCAGAGTTCACTTAACTCTGTGACAACAACGGCTTGCTATCTCATTTTAGCATGATGCGCCTCAACCTTGCCACATTGAGTCCATGAAATACCTACGTGCCGTTTAAGAATAATATAGATGTGAAAAATGTAATACTCTGTCTCTTCTTTCAGAATTAAGTTCGCATTCCGATTGCTGGCCTAATGACGATCCTATTCGTAATATACCTTCTTGCGGAGCTTCTTATTCATCGGACGGACCTGATTCTCCTGACAGGTCTCTTTTGCCTGCTAGACCTTCTTCTCCAGAGAGGCATTCTCCACCTGCCGATTCACTACTTTGGGCAAGGTCCAGATATCCTACCAGGTGTAGTGCTCTACCTACCAGGCTTTTTTCTTCTGTTGGATCTGGATATGCACTTGAAGAACTTGAATTTATTCGGCTGACATCCAATAGGAATCCGCACCGGCCATTTCAATTTCGCAGATACACTTTTCCTGCTCATAAAAAAATTTTTTTATGCGTCGGAAAAAATGTTTATAGGCAAATTCCGAACCAAGAGCAAAGTGTGCTATCAACATTTGAGGGTGACGCCATTGCCATTTTAGAGAGTAGTGACTTTCTTGCTGGATTTTATGGTGGTGCCAGCAGAAAAAGGTTGAAAATAAACATACAAAGCGGCACGGTTACCCAAATGACCCGAGATGAAATGACGGCAGCTCCAGTAGGACCTTTTCATCCAATCATAAATCGTTTTAAAATAGAACATTTAAACTCTCGTGCAAACTAAAAGCCTCTACACCATTAGCACAAATGAATATTGTTTGTAATTCAAAGTTGGCTTAAAATGTGACAAGTACCTTGTAACTACGCATAATAATAAAAAGACGACTCCTCTGTTCCTCAGGGCTTCTAGCTGTCATCAATACCCCATCCAGTCTTTTTGGTTGCTTTTTATTCGCTTACAAAAATATTTTGGAAAGAAATTTATCACATTCTCATAATGATTCAACTATAATCCTATACAACAAATCGGGCATGCTAATCGCGTCCAAAATATTGCACTCTACAAGAAATAACTCAACTAAATATTTCGAGTGGATGTTGGTAAAAAATTAGGAGCAAGGTATAGTTTGGAGTCCGCCTTTTACCCTCGTAATACTTCAACAGCGGCTGCGAGCTTTCTGATGGTCGAGAAAGTTTCTTGCAATGCGACAAGTTTTTAATAAAACCTCCTTCTGAGCTGCTGCCAGTACCCTACTGATTCCTAAATTTTCAAGATGTTCAGTGCATCTTGCATTTTGGTTAAGTGAATAATCAATCTCGATGATATAGACTCGAGCCCTTTTTTTTATCGCATTACGATGTCGCGTCGATTGGTTCGGAGGTAAGGATCCGCCTGGATAGTAGCCTCCCAATATAATATGTAATCTTGGTTTTCTAAAACAGGCATTGGAATGGATCTATCGAAAGACATCCATTATTTTTAGAGCTGAATATTTAGGAAAGGTTTAGGATGTATAATAAGCACGGCATTATTATGTATGTGCCTATATTCTCTCTGAGCCATTACGCCGATGCCGACTAAATAGCCTCCTGTCAACGACTTCTTGCGATAACACGTATTTTCGATAGTTTCTGGTGCTCACAACCTTATCCGGAATCACAATGATGAATTCTTTCATTTCTTGATACAGGACACTCTTTCCTAGCCGAATATTGGATACCTCACTAACCACTTCATGTTGATCTACCATTTCGGCTTGCTCGCTATGGATGACTCTTTGTCTCCATTACATTTCTATTTCCATCATGGTTTCTGTCCTGATATTCATGGGCTCCTCTGAGTACAAATTCAAGGGCTTGTGTTCATTTTGGTTAAGTGTAATTGAGTATGACCATCCGAAAGCCACTCGACATCTGAAAGTGGAGGAACTCCCAGCTCAAAACTTATTATGGAGGGTAGAAAT
>JAWWLR010209221.1:0-14247 GCA_035041075.1 Acraspis erinacei | reverse complement strand
ATATTAGTACAATTGAAGTTTCGTAACTTTATTGAAATTCACCATTTAGCAGGACCTTTCTTTTAATTTTGATGTTTGCCTTCCTGCCGCTAATGGTTGGCGCCCATGATTGTCTTGCAATCTGAAATCGATCCTTCATCGATTTTAATTTTGATTGCGGAGAAATAACCAGCCATTGTAATCAGGATATAATTAAGAGGCCTAATTATGCCCTGATATTAAATAACAGGTAAAAGTGGTACACAATAGAAAGGTTTTCTATAATTTTCGAAATGTATATGTATATCTTAAGAAAAACGGAAAACCTGGAATTCACAGGCTATTTAATTCACTTTTTCATCTAATTATCCAATTTTAATTGCCGCATTTACATAAATAATTAATCAAACTCTTTAATCTCTTAATCTGAAATTAATAACATTTTTGGTATTTAAAACTGTATTAGTCAAATATTTGATATTCCATTTGAGCGCAGTCGAATAACGAAAGTCAATTTGAGCTTATTCGTAACAAAATCTTTTAATTTAGAAGCAGCAGTTTTTTTGTAATTTTCATAATTGTTATTTCAGGATTATAAAACGAATTCCTGAAGAAATAGGACATTTACAGGTTATGAGAAAAAATCTGATATACATATTAAATATTCAAATCTTACATTGTTTTTCGGAAACTGGAAAAAGTGTTCAAGTGTATGCTATTATTATATTTACCAATAGAATGAAGAAGAGCAGTCAAGAATAAGACCATAGTATAGAATATTCTCATCGTACACAATTAGAAGACGAACTATAGTTAGCAATGTAACAAATATGTATTATGTTCCTTCATAAAAGTAATGTGGGCCTCTAGCTTGTGCCCGCGTATATATTTTTGGATATTGTCACGAAGAGATTACTATCGTAATAAATTGTGTTTGTATTTCATTAGCCATTCTGAATAAAAATAAGTGATTTATTAAGTTCTTTTAAACTGACGTCATACTTTATCTAATTTTTACGTTCTAGGGAAAGACGGTTTTGTCATGAAAAATTTATCAGCGTCTATTATTATGGTCTATTTAAATTTTTCGAAAACTAATGTAAATTCTGCATAATACGTGTATGTTGTATATAAGCTTATTATTATTCCTTCGTATCAAAGGCAATACGATATTGGACAGGTTAGTAAACATAGCAGCAAGGAGAAAACTTGACTGGACCCGAGCCATTTTGTTATTTGTGCAGAAGGGATGATAAGACAGATATTTAGTGACGTTGCAGATTTTCTGCAAATCACAAATTTCATTTCATTTAGTCTCTAAAAAATTGCAAAGCTCATTTCTCAATTTTGATTGTCTGTCTTACATTATATTTTATTTTATTCAAACATAGTATTTTTTATTAAGGTTTCCGACGTATATTACTAACTATCTTATTACCAACATTTGAAATATAATTATAAATCCTAGTGATTAATTTTAAGACAAGCAGTCCGGCTTATTTATATAAGCATCTGCGTTTACATTTTATATCGATGGTGCCTCGAGCGAAAAATCTTTATTATACATACTTTCTTCTTATCTTTCTGATTCTAGTTATTTATATGAGCATCTGTATTTACATTTTTAATTGATAAGTGCCTCGAGAGAATAATATCTATTATAGATTCTTGCTTTTTATCTTTATTATTCCGATCCTTCACATAAACACCTGTGTTTCCATTTAATATTGATTTAGCCATCAGGGAGAATAGTTATTCCCGTGTATTCTCGCCTTTTGTCTTTCTCATTCGATGATTGCGTTTCCCTCTCCAGGAATTATTGAGTACCCCTCTTACCTCCATGATTAGCAGATAAGCTTTCGGCACTCATACTAAACATGGACGGGGACCAAAAATTGGCGAATGAGAGAAAATAAATATTTCCACCGCAGGAAACGTTGCAACCTTGCGGGAGCGGCTAGTAGAAACCATCAAACATAATAGGGACATTAGAGATCCTTTTAATCCATCTCATACCCGCCTCAGTGATCAAACAAGTCATGCGGAAAGAACCCTTTCTACCCTTTCGGAGTCTGTAAAGTCATTTCTCGAGAAAATATCCTGATGACTCTCCCCTCTATAAAAGGATAGAGAGGGCCAGTGTTGCTTCGCAAACTGACCTTTCCATTTTTTATCTTGAAATGACTGGAGATTCTATTAGTGAAGATAAAATACTAAATGAGTGCACCGCGATTAATACAGAAAGTAGTCACGTTGAAAATAGATATTATGATGATCAGGAAGAGGAGAAACGACCGGTTATTAACTACAGACCCTCCCACTTATCGCGAAAGACTGCTAAGACGCATTAACCCATCAGCTGCGGATTTTTTTCACCGTTTTTTCAACTCCTTTTCTATGTTTCAGCTATACTACTTAAGCTAACTTAAGCTAATTTACTATATTCACTAATTACTTGAATAAATCATAATATAAAGAAATAATTTAAACTTAGATGATTTAAATAACTTAAAATAAATTCCGTGGTACCATGCGGTATCGCCAGTAGCTGATGGGTTAATTCTTCAGTAGAATCACTGGGATTACTGATCGTGGTAGATCTCGGGATCTCAAGCTTTTCTTAAAAAGTCAACAGTGACTTCAGTTCTTCTGTCAATAAGGGTCTTCTCCTGTTGGTTAGCGGATTGAACATCAAAATAGGTATCTATTCTTGCAGCAGTATATGAGCTTGCTGCAGGTGCAGACTCTTGCATATTGCGCTGCATTTGCTTATTCCAAAATTACGAGCATCAAATTCAGCGGCCATGCTACCAACAACTATGCCCTACGAAAGATTTCAGGTCCTCCAAGGAAGTTTAAACTTCAAGGCGAGGTTAGTAAAATAAGAGGAAAACTGGGAGGGTTACACCATTTTCGAAAGTGCAATCGATCTCAGAGACTCACTCGCCACGTATCGGAGATCCTTCGTCCATATAACATCGGTTCAGCAATATCTACGAACCTGGAAGAAGTGATTAATTACCGTAAAAAGAGGCTTGTCGTCTTGTAGCGACACAGCGATGATTTAAAAGAGCGATCATGAGAATGAGTGACACTACTATCGGCGAGAAGATTCGATTCCTCTGGCTCCGACTTTGAAAAAGTAAGTGCAAGAAAAATGGTAGCTTAATGAAAGAGGGCTAATTTTATAGGTGAAATGTTGTACGTTTATGAGCCGAAATGTAACGTTCCAGAAAATTTGTTGTAGCTTACAGATCTGAAAATCTGATGCAAAGTAAGGAAATTTGACATCTTTTAAAGACAGTGAACTTTGGAGCATAGTTTTTTATTGAGAAAATAATAGAAAAAATATGAAACAATTCATGGTGGTACTTTGAACATTTCTGAATAGATTGCCATTGCAAATTTTGAAAAATAGAAATAATTGTTAGCGTTTTTGGAAATAAATATGTAACGTACGTGTAAAGTACGTGCTTCTTATTGTCTTCGTGAAAATTGCGATATTTGAAGTAAGTTTTTTTTATATGAGAAAGTAAGTGCCAGAAACTAGCGTAATACCGATTTGCCAGAGGATCGTCCTTGGGTTTCCTCACCACAGGGCTTACGTTCGGAGGCCAGAGCGAGGCTCAGATGCACAAGTTGGGTAGTTCATGCTGAGATGAAAAACGTTTTTAACCTGGACTTGCAAATGGCAACAGTAAGAGCCACAATTATTCTAAACCATCTATTGCCGATAAAATAGCGAGTGTCAACATGACACGATATGACTCTATCTACAAAAAGACAAATTTGCACTGTTGCGTGGGATGAATAGGCTATCCATTTTCGCCTCCAATTTAACTGGTATCCTAAAGAGGGCTAAGTACTGACAAGTGCTGAGCATGACTGAGGAGTACAGCTTCAGGTACAGTACAGCTTCAGGTCGTGGCATATGAGGGATACCCCGTCCTTGCTCATTAAATTGCTCATTAAATATTCCAAGGAGATTCATTTAGCGCACTATGTTTTTGTTTAGCATTGAACCCGCTGAGTGAGCCACTCAACAATACGTCATATGGGTTTAAATTTGAGGGGGGAGTAACTGAGTGTCAAGTCACTCACCTCCTATACAATGACGAGATAAAGGTTTATGCGAGCTCAGAGTCGAAACTGAACTGCCTACTTAACATACTACTGCAGGTATCTCATGGCATCAGAATTTCTCTGTGTTTGGAAAAATGCAGAATGCTGCATTCGTCTCGTGGAGAGATAAATTTCCCACGGATATTGGACGAACGTACTGTGATCGCGACAATGACTGTTGAAGAATCGTACAGGTACCTTGGCATATTGCAGGCGAGGGAACTGGTCCACTCTGCAGTTAAAACGGCGCTTGAGACTGCTTTTTTCGGTGGCCTTAGTCTGGCTCTGGCGTCTGATCTCATTGCGCAAAAAATCAGAAAGTAAATTAACGCATATGATTACGTCTCCTAACATACTCCTTTGGTTTGGTCACCTGGTCAATGAGTGACCACGCGAGACAGGATCATCGAGATGAAAATGTCTGAGCATGAAATGCACCATGACAGGACAGCTGTGGAGAGAATAGTACTACCACGCAAGCTTGGAGTCTGAGGGATCATGGATGTTCGACGATTGTGTGACTCTCATGTTATGGAATTGTGCGAATATTTCCAAAACAGGACTAATATCTCACTCTATGACTACATGTGTAGATTTCACCAGTATTCCACCTTAAATATTGCAGCCGTTGGCACCCAGAATGTCGAACATCT
Source organism: Acraspis erinacei (assembly GCA_035041075.1). Lineage (NCBI taxonomy): Eukaryota > Metazoa > Arthropoda > Insecta > Hymenoptera > Cynipidae > Acraspis > Acraspis erinacei. Next base: position 9,493 of record JAWWLR010209221.1, on the reverse strand, counting down.
GAATGCTGATCACATATCTGATCAGTGGCGAGGTAAACAGATGCACAAGCAACATCCCCAAATATTAGATTTTCCTTACATCGATAGTGATGCTTCAAATCTTTGGCTAAGGTGGGGAGAAATCTTTCCACAGACAGGATAATCAAGTGGATGTCCCAATGATAACCTCGAGCACATTATTTATGTTTGTACGACTATGGCCTGGAAAGAATACATGCACATACATAATGATTCTGTTGGGATTACTCGCCAAAAAATTGTCCTGAACACTGATTTTCTAGAGAGATTTGAGCCTTATACAAATACAGTCCACTTCAAGTACTAGAGAGTACGTGAGAGTAATAGACATACTCGGTCCCCTTAACCCTTCGCCGTTCGCACTACTTGAGACACACAATGTAAAATTTCAATAACCTCAATTCCCCGTAAAATTGGGAGAACCCCCTTCGCCTGGGCCTTCTTAGGGATCTAGACAGTAAGTTAAAGGAGAAAAAGTTTTAAAAAAATTATTTTATTAGTAGAAACTAGAAAAATACAAAACCTCCTATTTGACCCGTCAACATAGTGTTTTAAAAACTAGGGCAGAAGCATTAGATAAAATTCGAAGAAAACAAACCAGTAAGGAACTTAATATATATTAAATCTTCCTCACATTGGCTGGAGAGAGGCTTCTTAGAAACAGTTATGGGTCCAGAAATACTCAGAGCTGAAAAATAATATCCTAACCGTGTGGAGGGTAAAGAAGGCCACTTTTCATCCGCTCGTGATCGCTTCAATTGGGAATTTTCATGCAAGGTGCGTACAAATCTTAAAAGAGCTGAGAGCTCAAATTTTACTACATCTAATCCAGAAGGGGATATTGCAGAGCAATTGCCTCATCGTACGGAGTTTTTTGGGCGTGAACAATGACAGCGGCTAAATTTAGCCCTATGTTTGGTTCCTTTTAATCGCACTCTCCAATATGAATGTTTGATTCCTATAAGCGGGATCTCCAGAATGAATTTACGAACCCTATAAGAAAGCTCTCCAGGAAAAATGCTGAATCCCTATAGGACTGTCTACTTTTATTTGTCTAAATCCAAAGATTACAAAACAGGACATGTGCGGATTATGACGAGGAGAGTCATGCGCTACTTTTCACCGCTTTTTGTTTGACTGGCGAAATTTCGCAACCGAATGCGAGTTGAAGGCACTTGATTTCATATTAAGTCATATTTTTAGCATATGGGTATGAAATTTTATCTGGATCGCAATGAGCATAGTTGTCGTTTTCAGCATGCAACTTAAAAATTGTTTATAAGCAAATGCAACCGATCTGAGGAGAGAAGCACGCGATTTCATGTTTTACATCTGCAGGACTTTTTCGGTAATTTTTCCAGCCAGGATGAAATCAGCCCGGCCTAAGTGGATGGACCGAGTCTTTATCCTCATGTGGTATTACAACTTAATTATCTTGTGTTTCCTACTTTATTGTCAGTGCAATTACCATATATAATCCGGGACTTCCAGGTTTCTCGTCTGATGCGCTTTTTCACTAAGCTAAAGAGAGACAAGATTAATTTATTCACAACCCATACAAGTTCAATTCCGTTGTAATTCCTTATACTTTTAATATTAATTTTTCAAACCGGCAAATTTTTATATTTGTCTATGTATGGTTTTGCCGACACACAATGTATTAAATAATTTGATGCTGATGGTTTTTTTTCCTCTTGATTATTCATTATATTTATGCATGAGTGACTAAAAATGGACCTTCTCGGCGAGGAAGGTGTGGATCTCGGGACAGCGAAGGTGCGAGGGTTTGTGTTTGCAGATGATATGATTGTTATGGCGGAGACCACCGAAGGTAATTTACTTCATGAAAAATTATTGCAATTATGGATATTTGGAAGATTTTACATATTTAATCTCATTTGACATATATCACTTCTTCAGATTAGTGGAGGTGTTACTTTGACAGAAGAGAAGTCAATCATCTCAGAATAATCAGTGGCTATGCAGTTGTGCCAATGAAGAATAAAACTACGGACTTCTGATGTAGTCCACGTCTTTTTGTCCTCCGACTTCTCCCTTGCCTTAAGAAATTGCCTTAGAGCTAGTTCTTGTATGTTTTTGGGCATTATGTCCTATGCCAAAGTCAATCATTTGTTTGGTGTTTTGAGGTAACTGCTTTAAACTTTAAATTGCGATAAATATGTGTTTGGGACCATCAACTTTGGAGATTCTTACCTTCACAGAGAGCCATAATGACACATAGCAGGTAAGTCTTGGGAGCGTGCATTAATTTTGAGAGATTGATTTTTGAAACTTACGAGAACTATCTCAATCGATTAAAACGATGAGCACGATGAGCTTGCAGAATCATTGGGATTTGATCGTTCAACTAGTTCTAGACACTTGCATGCATTGGGAATGGTCCAAAATCAAGAATATCAGGTGGCGTACGAACTGAAGCCAAGAGATGTAAAAAGGAAATTTTTCACTTGTGAACAGTTAGTTCACCGAAAAAATCGGAAAGGGTTTTAGCATCGCATTGTCACTGGCGATGGGAAGTAGATTCGATATTATAACTCTGAGCATAGGAAATCGTGGATCGAAACTTATGCTCCGTATTTCGATATCATCACGGGCAACCTTTCTCGAAAACAAGTCATGCGATTGAGCCGAGCATTAAAGGAGAAAGGACCTTAATACGAGCAGAGATACGATAAAGTTATTCTTCTGCATGAGAAGCCTAGCAAAATATACTTGGAAATGCTGAAATGGGAAGTCCTACCCCACCCGAAGTATTCTCCAGACATTAGGCCATCTGATTACCACCCCTTTCGATCGATGACTCATGGTTTGTCTGCGTAACGATCCACTTCTTATGAAGATGCCAAAAAATTGGTAAATTCGTTTAAACGTTTAAAAGACAAGTCATTTTTACGACGTAGTGTCCGTATGCTTTCAGAATTATAGAAATATGGGTGCAAATAGTTGCTTGCGATGGACAATACTTTTAATGATCAACTGGTAACCACTTTTTTTTAATTGAACACGCAAGTCTACAAAAAAATCTCTCAAAATTATGCACGCTCCCGATATAAATGTGAGTAATCGATTTAGTGCGTCAGAAGAGTTTTCTCTAGATATGTATAATTTAAGAATAATATTGGCGAGGCTGTGTAAGATTTTTGGGCGCATGTGCGGCCATCTAACGCTTCAACAAGATTTCGAAAAGGGATCTCATTGAAATGTAATAGGCAAATCGAACATTGCTCTGCTCATCTTAAGTGTACCTCTAATAAATGAATAAGCCCACCATTTCGGCTGTATTTTTCAATGTCAGAAAATTTAATATCTGACTAGCTGAAGCTCATTAGACACATTATGCGTCACTGAAGTGACGACATCAATTTTATCTTTCTAAACCTGATTTGAGGGAGTTCTGACTTACTGATGTCTGTCTAGCTGTTTTTCATGTCTCTCGAGCCTTTTTGGTAAGTATTGCCGTATTTTGTTTGTGTAGATACACTATTGCATCACTCATTTGATCTCCTTAATCGAACATAAATTGGGACTCTAAATTTGCTATTTTCCTACTCTTTTCACAGGAACATTTTCATAAAATAGTTTCAGATTGTATTTCTTAGTAAATCCCTCTTCCAGAGACTTTCGGCATAAAAGCTTTATCGTAATTCGATTTTACCTTCTGAGCTACTTTCTTAGACATACCTCCGACAGAGAAATTTGTGTTCTTCAACGCTGAAGTAATTTTTTGTCGTTTCTCCTGACACAATCTAATAGCATCTTCAAATAAGGGAAGAATAGAAGTTAACAGTTTTCCAGGTGTACCAAACAATGGGCACACGAAAGACTGCCTCAATATGTTAAGTGTTTTTCGGTTTTTCATTTTAGGAAAACCCCAAGATCACGCCTCTCGCTTTGGAATACCAGGATCTTAAAAGAATTAAGAGAATTAAAAGTATACCCTTTAGTTACTACAAAAATTTAAAAATACGATTGATGCGGTTATTTGATGATGCGAATTCCTTACATATAATTTAATGATATTGCATTATTTAAAAGAATAGACTGTGAATTCATCAAAAATTAACACATTTTAAGGCCAATCAGACATATAGAACTGGGAGGACATCCTTTTATAATTAACATTGTGATGTTGATAACACTATCCAAATGGATTATATAATCGAGAATAATAGGCGCAACGCTCTTCGAGTATCGCTTAAGGACCAGTATTCTGGCTGGGTTTTGACAACTATCATATTTAAAATTGACACGCACTCAACCAGCAGAAAATATCGTTACAATCTCTAAATATAATCTTAGACGGACATACTTCAGATATTGCTTCAAATTAACTCTGAATTTATCAAGGGAGAATCCTTAATCTGCACATCCATGTCCTCGGGTTCCATCTGTGCAACTCTAAGATTATATGTGCAGAGATGGTATTCTTCCAACTAAACATGATGCAATTCAAAAGTTGTTATATGGTACTCTTAGAACTGTGAACGTGATCAAGTGATATACTTGGAACTGTGCGCGATGCAATTTGAACGAGCACAGCTGGTACACTCCAAGCTATCACGTGTACATATGGGTTACTTCCAATTCTTCATGTCGAATTCTAAACACGCCCAAATTTTACCCTAATAAAGGTGTGCGTGAATAGATAATAAACATTTAGCTGTGCACAATGACATTTAAACTAGCAAAAATGATACCCTCTCAATTATGCTCGTGCACAGATACACTACCGACTATACACGATGTTGACAACTGGTACCTTTCCAACTGTGGAAGTGTATAGTTGCGACACTCCCAACTATTCAAGGTGAAATTTAATCGTGGTATTAATTTTTTCGTCCTATGCTTAAGAAAATTATCTTTCTTTACAGTACTCAAGTACCTTGGAAACCAACGATTTTTTAATCACCTTGATGACAATGAAGATAATTAATCAGTTATCAAGTTCTTCGATCATAATTATTTTTTTTATCAACATTATCATCTGAAGTAGATCAGAAAATCAAACGATACATAGAACATAATTAATTCCAAATATTATCGATTATCATAAGTGCAAAATTTTAATCTCTACGTTCTTCACGATAATACTAATTGGAAATTACATTGGAAAGATCGCCATACCCTAAATGACCGTACTTCATTTATAATAGTTAGCATTGATTAATTATTTAAACATTTAGGGAAATTAAGTTTAGATTTCTGGGAATGTTTTGAACTCGTCTATTGAAATCCCCGGCTATTACCAATGAGTCAAAAAAAAGAGAGCTGAAAAAAAGAGATAGAGAGCGGAAAGGAAAGAAGAAATGCGTATGTGAGTGAGAGAAGGATACAAATTGGCATACGTGCTTGCTTCAACGTAAGCAGGCTGGCTGAGAAAGTGTAACACGGTGGCAGTGCGTGATCACATGTTGTTTATCTTCACACCGGGGAATTTTCCAGCGCTTCAAAGTCACCTTGAGGAGAAGGAAGGGTCAGGATAATAGCGATGACTCACTTAGAGTGAGCAAACTCGTATTGCTTGAGGTTACACGACCCTGGAATGACCCCGAAGGTCATCGGGTCACATGACCTTGATGCAGATCTGAACGTACAATTTTCCGTTCTTTCGATTCGCGGTGTCAAAAACAGGGGTTTCTATTTGAAAAATAAAAGTCGACCTTGAAATAACCTTGAGGTCAACGCCAAGGTCAGCTTCAAGGCCACCATTCAGATCCTCGTCAAAAATTCTAAAACTTTTGTTTGAAACATTTCTCCCGAAAGCGCATATTTTCGCTGATAGGGAGGGGTGTCCGATATTTTTTGAAGACCCTGTATAATAAAATGATAATAAATAATAAATTTGTATAATAAATAAGAAATTGTTTAAATAATTTTTTTCTATGTGAAATTAATTATTAACTTCCTCCAAGTGAAAAGTTTAAAATTTCAGAAAAAGCTGCAAGTTCTGGCATTATTATAAACGACTATTATAAACAATAATGATAAAATGTTAAAACAATTATTTTTTTAAATATTAATTTAGTACTACCTGATTCCGATTGAAAATTAGACAAATAGTGAAACATTTTTGAAAAACCCGCGACTTTCTGTCTCTATTCTAAGAGGAAATTGCTAAAAAAATTAATTGTTTAAAAATTTTAGTTAAACATCTAATTAGTAGTATAATTTAGTATTTTATATATTAGAAATAACTTTTTCTGAAAATGACGCAAAAAAATTATAATTAGCTCAAACAACTGTCCCTCTCGAACGGAATTCTGGCGGCGATACTTAAAAACTAATATTTTCAGACAATATTGAATCTAAATAAAATTTACAAACACCTGTTTTTTATTATGGAAAATACGTGTTAAAACTCTGAATATAATATTTTTTTAAATGGATCTCTTATTTTGTGGATTAGAACAAATTTCCGGGTGATATTTATGATAAATTAGAAAAAATTGACGGCCCTACCTTTGAAGCATCAGAATCCTTGCCTTCCTTGCAAAATGCTTTCGGATTTGGTCCTTGCATATTATTTGAAAACAATTGCATCTAGCGACGCCTATTGAGTGTTTTCTGTTTTTGCCAATTCTGTCACCCAATCAGGAATTTTCATATTTTTTTGGCTTTAAAAATTAATAAATAAAAGAGATATGTTTCTGTATCAAGAAATGGACCTTGCAATTTTTCGAATTTTTTTGTATTTTTGAAATAATAGTTTTTTGTACATTTAACCCAAAATGTCAGATATAAGACTTTTTTCTCGGAAATTTTCTCTCTCGAAAGTGGTTAAAAAAATGCCGATTTAATATAAATAGTTTGGAACGTGTGTATTCAATCGGGATAGCATTTCTATTGAGTTGAGTCCGTGGACCAATTTTGTGACAGGCCTCCGTTGGTAGAAGGGCAAAGGAGGCGGCCATCTCAAGTCTCTCCTTTTAAATGACCCTGATATTAGTAGCATGAGAGAAGTTGAAAAGCCGAACAAGAAAGCAGAAACTTGTAAATAGTGTAAATATTAAACTTAAAAACCAATATATATAGAACTGAGACTCAAATTAAGGCACGCACCCATAAATTGAGTATCGGAAAGTACCTATATATACTCCAAATTGAAACGGATATTAACTAATCAATTCGCCAAAATTGATCAGATTCTTGAGAGAAGTGGACTGCAAGAGATGGCAGTCAACGCTCGAGCTCTCTGTCTAACCCAACATCATATAACGTGGCTATGCATATTTTGTATTTTTTTTAATTCACGTATGAATTTCGTTTTCTGAAAACGTGTTTTGGAACCACGGCAGATTCTTGGGATATTGGATCTGTGCTGTGATCCCAATTGAATCCACCTTTCACTTTGTCGACTACATCGTCACTGATAGTGGCTTCCCAGCCGTAACTCCAAAACTTGGGATTCTTCGGCTCATACCACATTCCCATCTAGCAGAAACGAATGCAAACAGAGAGTGTCCGTGAGTCGGCTCTGTTACTCGCCGCGAAGACCAGCTGAAAATGCACAAGCACGAGCCCGAGCTCGCCCGACATCACCAATGACAATCTAGCTGCTCCTTAAATTTATGCCGGTTTTGGAATCCTGAATTACCTCAGAATCCTTATTATCCAGGCAGTACGTCGAAAAAGGTGTCCAATTCCAAAATAATTCGAGTCTATGGTTTTTTTAGAAAAGCTTTATTCAGGGGTCCCATATAACATACTAAAAATTTTACTTCGAACTCGAAGGGGAACCCGCTTTTTTTCAAAACATTTCCATAAATAACGTTTGCGTGTAAGGATGATTCCCATTGCATTTTAGAGCAAAATGTCAAACAGAAGAAAGCAAGAGAACAAAATTATGAGAAAATTAAAGAAAAAATGATCCGCTATCTTTAATAGGTTCCGAGTTATGTTACATTGAAAAGTCCCCACTTTTTTCAATTTTCAGCGAAACCCCACTAAGTTTAAAAAATCACTGTATGCCTTTTTAAATAATTATTTACGGAAAAGTTTTTCAATGATGAGTGAAAGTAAACTCAATTTTCTGCATTTACAAAAAAAGAACAATATTATATCTCTAATAGGTGATCAGTTGTGACCCCTCAAAGTTGACAATTTTTGCCTGTTTTAAGGGAAAAAATGTGGATTTTAGTTTTTTTTAAATCAATCGTATCAGGTTTACTCAGGGTTTACAGCGAATAATTTAGCATATAGAAAGCAGGCATCGGACAAATTGAAATAAAAAGAAAAATAATTTAGATTGTCGTGACGGGGCTACGTGGTAGGCCATGTTGTTAGACCCGATAAGGGTAAGGCCACGCTAAAATGGTCAGATTTGTGTGTTCTAGCGTTTTTGACCATTATAATCGAGTGAATAGAAACCTCAAATTATGTTGCTTCCGATAAAATCGACTAATCACGGAATATCATGTGTTCTACTTAACTAGATCTGAATTTCTTCGAAATATTCCTTCAAATGATTGATCATTTCTCAATTTGCCATATTTTTTTTTAATAAACTAATTTTTTTAAATTGAAATGTGGACGAACAATCTGATTTTAGGTTAGGAAGAACCCCGACCTGGTTTTATATAATTTTATGTTAAATTTTGAGTCTATAAAGTTTAATGTGTCACTAGCCGGGTGACAAGGCCTGTGGTGGATAGTTTGCTGCTAGTGGCTGGCGCCTTAGAGTTTTTAGGTCAATTGAGATTTTAACAATTACTTTCTTTAGATGGAATATCGGTAATCAAAAATGAGCCAATTATTAGGGATCACTTTTGACGGGCAAAAATTCACCCTTATACTCTTTAATCGGGAAGTAAGTCTTATAATTTGACCTTTCATTGCACTTCTCCACATTCAGCAATCTGTGCTGAGAAATTTACCTTCGGATTCTTTTCAAACTAAAATTTCTGCTAGAAATAAAAATTTTTATATCGAACATATGGGGCATTCTTCCTGAACTGCCTCAACTTTAAAAGTCATGTCTTCCGATTGCCTTCAAATTTACAGAGTTTGTTTGCCTATATGATAGTAGTATACCCACCAATTCATAGACTTTTACTACCATCCCTCCTGGAACTACAGGGGGTAAAGTTGAATCCCCCGGGTAAAGCGGGTATTTTCAAATGGTCATAACTTCCTTCTTACAAATGAGAATTGAATTTCCTATCAGTGATTCCTTAATGCGTTATGCGAAGATATCCGAGCGAAACCCTTCCTCGCGCTCTCGGACAGGTCGGCCAATCCAGCCGATGCACCGACCGACGTTGTTTCGTTCAAGTTCGAATCATTCCAACATACTTTTCATTGGTACAGAAACTTTACAAAATTAATTTCAGCGGTTCTTAATGCATCGAAATTTTTTGCATATAGCTATAAACAAATTAAAGTGGGACGACGGTCGTGGGGGCTAAAGCATAGGCTTTGGACCCACTCTGTCGGCTTGCGGGTTCGATTCCCGCCT
>JAWWLR010209212.1:0-14247 GCA_035041075.1 Acraspis erinacei | reverse complement strand
TTTCCTTCCAGGTAAGTGCCTGTAAATTCGCAGGTGCGTTTTGTATGTTATCCCCTATATGTACACCAATTTTCAACGTTATCCGAGTCATTTTATTTTACCGTCAAAATCGACACAAAATCGACACCTTTGGCCGGTCGCCACAGGTAAACGCTTCCTGTCTGAATCGACAGGCGCGCATTTTCATGTTCCTCAGCATAAAACGAACAATCTCAGGTGAACAAATTTCGTATCGGTATCACGTTGCCAATTACGTTGTGAGCCCACGGTCTAATATCAGTGAATGCAAAACGCAAGGGATATAATATCTTTTGCTTGAAAGTGGGGACTGGGGAGGCGCAGGGCAACTTGGATTTGACTTTGAGCGACGCGACACGTTGATGTAATGACGCGGCTTCTCACAGTTAGACGCAATATATTATATCTTATTATAATTCAGCCCGTTTCTCATTTCTTTCCGCGAGAGTAAGGTGCGTTTTTTTCAATATAATTTTGCAAAGGTTAGCAGAAAAGTGATGAATGATAAGTTTCATACCTAACCAGCTGATGGACGACAATACGTGTACGAACAGATGACTTAATTTAGTATTGAGTAGCCAGGGAACTTCACTGATTAAGCTGGTGACGGAATCCCACTTAGCGAACCATTAAAATCTCACTGATTCTTAGTAACATACTTCTCGCTGCTTCACCTAGGGAAATTTTACCGGGAACCCATTAAATTTCCCTAGTTCCTTTTAGAAGAGTAAGTTTTACAATAATATATATGTATTTTATGAGATATGACTGACACTTAAGGTAGGACGTACTTTAATGTCTAATGTTTCGAACATAGATAGCATTGAATAAATTTCCTGATGATAATTTTGAAAAAATTTGGCGCATTTTCTGGTTTGATAATTACTTGATAAGTTTGAAAATTACTTTTATATTTTAGACTTCACACTCTTTCTCTTTTTTTTAAGAATAATTATTTTTCCCCCTGTTTTGCAGAAACATCCCCTTTTTCTCGTCTTTTCGCTTAAATGCGAACTAAAATAATACCAGCGAATCAGAAAATCCAAGTATTTTTGACTGAATGGTCTACTATTATATTATTGGTTTAGAAAGCATCTCACTTCGTTAAAAGAGCAACTCTTTGATCGACAAGTAATATTTTTTGGTCACGAATTCAACGCAATTGGTTAAAATTATAATTTTATGCTTTAATTGAATACTTTTCGTCGAAGATTCATCTCTTCGCTTGAATATTTAACTATTTCATTTGTGGAAAAATAACGTTTTGTGCTAAATAATCATCCTTCAGATTTAATGTTGAACTCCTTCGTTGAAAATTTATCTCTCAGGTTGGAAATTTAACTATTTTGCTGAAGATTCATTTTTCTTGAAGAATTAAGTTTTTTAAACTAAAAATGTAACTAAGCATGCATAAATTGTCCAATTTTGTCCCTACTTCCGACTTGACCAAGTTCAAATTTGTCATATTGTGGCTGTAGCTTGGCTACTTCTAAGGTTCGGGTCATTTTTTCTTAAGATTCACCTCTTTGACTGAAAACTTAACTTTGCAGTTCAAAATTGGAATGGCTATTAGTTTAAATTTAGGGTTTTTATGAACACTAATATATTACATTTTGAGTTGAAAGTGTATTTTTTTATTAGTGCAAAAATCAATTATTTAGCAGAAAATTTTATCTTTTTGATTACGGATTGAATTATTTGGTTAAAAGATTGGCTTTTTGAAGGAATTCAACTGTTAAAAAATGTTTTTTTTTTAATCTTGAAAATTAATTTTCGTGCTGCAATTTGCCTATTCCTATTTTGCATCGGAAAATATCCTGTTTAGTTTAAAATTCGGTTGTTTGGTTTAAAATTAATGTTTCTGGCTTAAAAAATCATATTTCTTTATTAAAATTTCATCTATTTGGTTGGGGAATCAACTATTTGGTCAAAAATCCGTTTTTTCGTTTAATTCAATTGGTTCAAGATTCATATCTTTCATTGACAATTTAATCCAGTCAACAATGCAATTATCGGATTGAAAATTCATGTATTTACTATTGGCCAGAAAATTCGAGTCCTCTGGCTTTGAAGTTGAAAAAGTAAATCAAGAAAAAGTGGTAGCTTAATAAAAGAGTGATAATTTTAAAGGTGCAAAGTTTGTACGTTAATGAGCCTAAAAATAATATTTAAAAAAATTATTTGTAGCTTACAGATCTGAAAATTTGATGAAAAGTAAGGAAATTTGACAGCTTTTAAAGACATTGAACGTTGAAGCATAGTTTTTATTGAAAGAATAATAGGAAAAATCTGAAAAAATGCATGGTTGTACTTTAAACATTTCTGAACATTTCTGAAGATTGCCGTCGATAAATTTTCAAAATATAAATAATTGTTCGTTTTTTGTAAAGAAATATGCGAATGAACTATATTGCTATATTTGAAGTCAGTTTATTATATGGAAAGTCAAGTGCCAGAAACCAGCCGGGTACCATTTTTGCAGAGGATCGTCCTCGGTTTCCTCAGCCCGACCTACCCAACTTGCGCCTTCGAGCAAATTGCTTCGATTCTCACTCTGGCCTTTGAATCCTTTCCATGTGGTGAAGAAAACCGAGGATGATCCCCTGAAAAAACGGCACCACGCTGGGCTCTGGCACTTGTTCTTCTATATAAAAAACTGACTTCAAATATCGCAATTTGTACGAAGACAACAAGAAGCACATACTTCCTTCAGATTGTAAATTATTATAGATAGTTTAACTATAACTACCTCCAATTTTAATCACTTCATTATCTTCATTAGAACTGAAGACAGTTTAGTCGCATATTTATTTACAACAAACGAAAAATTATTTATATTTTGAAAATTTGTGGACGGCAATCTTCAGAAATGTTCAGTAATGTTCAAAGATGTTTAAAGTCCCACCATGAATTTTTTCAGATTTTGCCTATTATTTTTCAATAAAAACTATGCTTCAAAGTTCACTGTCTTTAAAAGCTGTCAAATTTTCTTACTTTTCATCAGATCTTCAGATTTGTAAGCTACAAACAATTTTTTGGAATATTACTTTTAGGCTCATTAACGTACAAACTTTGCACCTTTAAAATGACCACTCTTTTATTAAGCTACCATTTTTTCTTGACTTACTTTGTCAACGTCAAAGCCAGAGGACTCGACTTTCCTCACCGATTGTAATTCAAAATTCGTGATTTTCGGATGAACTCCGCCTTATTCCTCAAAAATCTATAAATCCTAATGAAAATTTGGTAAGCTTTACAGAAATCATTTGACAAACATTTTTTTGTTCCTATATCAAAGATAGAATTTGTTTGTCAAAAAGGAGCATTTTTTGTGTTAAATAATAGTGTGGTTGAATTTTTTACTCAAAGAAACATTTTTCTGTGTGTCGCAACTTTGTTTCGCTTAGCTAGTAAATCTCCTATTTGAATAAATAATAATTTCTAGCCATAATCTATGATTGAATAAATTCAACTGTATTGTGTTGGAAATAGAAGTCTTTTTTAGTCAAAATATCAACTTTGAAGTATTTAAAAAAAGTTTGGTGGCAGTATAAGAAGGCGCAGGGCCAACGCAACATTTTCAGAGTGAGTATAAATGAAGGACTGATTGTTATGACTTAAATCCTCAATGTTGTAATTATTCTCTATACTAAATATGTATTCATCTGAAAAACAAAAGAAAATCGCCAACTGACGTATTTCAAAGTTTTATTTGTAATATTTCAACATTTTAAATTGAGGAACAAAAACGTTGTAGAATATTGACACAATTTTAGAATTTTACTCCTTTTTGCACCAAGTTTGAACCCAGGGCAAAACCTAGGGAAAACACAGGAATATCTTAATAATTAAAAGACATTCTATTAATACTTGAGCTTAAAACAAGCGCAAAAACTTGAAATAATCCTAATTATTGCCATAGTTATTCTAATTTTTTACAAAAACCCCAAATTTAATAGTTTCTTGAAATTTGTTTTGAATAAATTTGGCACTTGATCTTCAGCTTGATCTTATTAGGCGTATAATTTGATTATCTTTCGCGGAGTTTTGTGGAAAAATTTGAAAGTTAATATTATAAAAATTAAGACACATTATCAACAAATAAAGCAGGCACGTAGATAATTTCTGTTGGTATTATACTTTATTACTTCATTATAACGTACTTTGTCCAATGGGTTATATTATACTCTGAAAGAGAACATAAAATCCTTCAATAAAGATGGCTTGTAAAAGAATATAAACATCATATTCAATAAAAATATTATTCTTAATCCAGCGTTATCTCTAATGTATCTACAATAGCTGAAACGCAATAACTAGAAATAACCTTCAAAAAAGAGTGCGCGAGTGATTCGCTAATTCTTTAAAAATAATAAGTAGGCAACTCAAATCTCTGGGTTTCTATATAAAAAAGGCGAAGATAATGCACCTTGTTCCATAATTGACTTACTTGAACGTAAAATAATAAAGAGTGAAAAATACTACATTGTAAAAAATTCAATTTTTCAGAATTCTAAGGCAATATGAAAATGATGGTAAAAAAAAATAAAAAATAAAATTGGTAAACAATTAGTAAAATATGTATCCTTCTATTTTGAATCTAAAATTATGTATCCAAATACAAAATCATTTTGTCCGATCTAAATCAAATTTACCGAGGGAAAGGTTGAAAGTTTCAGAATTCTCGACGATATTAAATTCTTCCAATAACTTCAAAAAGATTTCGTTAAGTACAGTTTCGAATTGTTTTTGATCATTTACTATCTTTTTGGTTATTTTCAGCTGTTTAATAGCAATATAGAAAAGATTGCGCCTGGTCATCCCGAGACCCCTCGATATAGAAAAACTTTATAACTTTTTCTTCGTTTCTGAATGTCAAATATTTCCTTTTTTAATATGTTCGTATGATCAACGGAAAGAGCGAGAAAAAATATATTGATATGATGAACTTTAAAGATCCTAAATGAAAAGACCTAAGCTAATTTACGGTGTTTTTTTATGTACTAGAGAAAAATAATACCTGCCATTTTTTTTATAACATTTAAATCAAAATTTAACTTTATGCCACAAGTGAAAGCTTTACATATGTTATCTCCTAGGAATCCTGCGGTCTAAGCATGTTATCTCCAGTGTTCTACTGCTTTCAGTTGGCTTTCCGCTTTTACTTTTTCTTTGGCTCGCATTTTTTAATGCTTCTAAGTTGTCTTTAAAGCTGTAGGCAAGGTTTATACGTCAAAATATTTGATCGCATGCCGAAAATAGATGCACTTGAAAAACTTTAAAACATTTTATTGCAAACATTTGCTGAGTGATTGTAATCGAGACGAGTTGCTCACCTTCATCGTAACATCGATCTGTACACGAGAAAATCGAAGATGTCGTGAAAGTAGCCACAAATAACTGTCGACACATCATACCTTTAACTGCATACATACTGACGTGAATCTCGCTGCCCTATTCTACGAGTAAACTGAGCCGATGTGAAAAAATACGGATTTCGCATAAGATGCCATAAGCAATTAACAGGTGTAGACTGGGGACCTATGTTGAAGATACCAACACGCGATTTTCGAAAATCCATAAAAAACTAACGGGAATTTTGCAGTTTCAAAATGCTGTCAAAATTTGAATTTCCTATTTTTCAAGACAATTCCAAAAGATGTTCTAATAATCTTGTAGGCCATTGAAAATTTCATTTTCTTGTGTTCGGAATATTTTAAATGCTATAAATCTAGTAGTTTTTTGTTAGAAAAAAAGTGACCAAGAGAAGTTGTTCATACTTTTGAATACTATGAAAATCCGTACAGAGAATTTTTGAATCTTGGAGAAAATTGGGGTCGAAAATGTTCAAAATGCGCTCACTTTTTAAATTTCTATCCAAAATGGCTGGCTAGCGAACTTGACCTTTAGTTTAGGACACAAGAAAAATGTACCATAGGCCAATCCAATCTGTCAATTTCTTCGCAAAGTTATCGTACTAAAAAATCAAAATCTACAAACAAACAGACACATTAGTAAAGAGCTGTTTTTCGGATTCAGGGGGTCTCACAACGTGAATATTTGACAAAAACGGGGGCGAGGGCAAATTTTACACAAATAGAATCTACCACACATACTAAAAGGATACGTCAGTGACTTTGCCGCTTACCTCAGCGGCAATGTGCTAAATACTAATTTGAACAAATATTTGTTCGAATAAATGAAATACAATATTTTAATACATATATCTCAATATCGTTAAAATATTTTTTTTTTCATTTAACATTTTCGCATACTTGTTTCAATTATTCATTTGTTTTAATGCAAACAACATTTTTTAGAAGAAAATATTCTTGAAATCGGCTAGAAGAAACGTTTATTTAGTTCAGGAAACAGAAATAGATCATTCTAAATGAATTTTTTTGCCATAATAAATGTCCGATTTGCAACTTGCAGCTGTTGCGAACAAATTTCGCTTGAAAATGAAATACTTTCAGTATTTTTGTTTACCGGCAAAAATCAAAAAGATATTGCTAATTAAATAATATTAACTAATATTATATCAGTATTACCTTAAAATTATAAATAATGGCTATAAATTTAAATCTTTGTATTCTAACTATTCTTTTCTTAAAGTAATTGTGGTACTTTTTTAGGTCAATGAAATAATTTTTTCAGCTGCGTTTATTTTTATACTTTATGATGGTTTAAAAAAATGCTGCCTTTCTTGCAATCAAGGACTTGATTCTTTGAATCAATTAATATCTTTTGTCAGTTTTGTTCCGTGCTTATTCCGAGCAAGATTATTAGATCTTAGGACTACACGAATATTTAGTCATATTGAAAACCCATTTATGTTCATGAATTTTTTTTTAATTTAGGGTCTGCTTCGTTGAACCAAGGAATCATATCTTTCCACTGAGAAAAACATTTATTTCAGCCGCTGGACTTTAATTAGTTAAAGAAAATACGCTGAATAAAATTCTGCTGAACTTACCGGATAGTTGAAGTAGAGCCAGCAAAGTTTTTCTGTAAGGATTAGAGAAACTTTTTGCAGTCTTTATAGAGGTTTTAGTAACCTTACTAATTTATGGATATTTCATGTAACATTCAATGAAAAATTCTGTCAAGTTGAAGTCTTCAAACTGTAAACTCGAGTAACAGAACAGCTGTTTTGTTTATATTTTAACTGAAAATTCGGTAATTTTAGCATAATTATTCCTCTCTTTGAATATTTCCTTGATTTAAAGTCACATTGGACCAAATCAGCTATCGAATTTCTCAACACAAATATTTATTTTCTTTCAACCAATGCACTGAGCAATATGTTTGTTTGATTGAAACATACATTTATTGGACCCTATATCAAAGATAGAATTGGTTTTAATTAAATAAAATCTAAGCTAAACAATTGTGTTTTTGTGACGAATAAATTCAATTTTAATCGAAAAGATTATTTCAATTCTATAAAATATTTGTTTGTCCCTATATCAAAGAAAGAATTTGTCTTATTCATATAAAAATTTTCTTAATGTAGCAACTTTCCTTCACTTAGCTAATACCTTACTGACCTTAATAAATATTAATTTTGTAGAATACTTTCACACTTTTGGTTGAGATGAAACCATTTTTTTGTTTTGATGAAATATTTCATGGGACGTATTCAGTACGATCATTCCTTTAAATCAAGTAAATTTTCTATGCATTAAGATTTTTTTTTGGTCAGTTGGTGGTGAATTATTTGGTGTGAAGTGTTGATCAAAATTCGGTATTCTGCGTCCATTAGAGAGTAATGGAAATACGATTTCTTGTTGTGAATGAAAAGTGTACTGAGGTTGCGGATTATTTTTTCCGAAATTTTCGTCAAAATTTGGTATTCTACGTCCATTAGAGAATAATGGAAAATTAGAATGATTGTGGTATCTATAATTTTGGTCAAAAGTAGAGGACCTAAGTCTCCTAGGAGTTGATGGATAAATAAATTCTTCCTCTGGATTACCAGGCTCTTTGAGTGGTCCATTGACAGATTTACTTTCCGCCGATTTCGAGACTTCTACATCTAAATACAAATATAATATATTGAGCTTTATGTCTTGACAAGAACTATTAGAAATTTAAAAAAGGTTTAAGAATTAATCCATATTTTTTCCATCAATAAACATATTTGTTCAAGTACAATCACAAAGTAAGATGAAAAACAAATCTCTAAATAATTAAATATGGTTTCAATAATATTAATGTATTCGAATTAATTTGAAATTAGGCAGGTTCTATATATTTAAAATTGCAGAATCTCGCAGCGACGAAATATGTTAATTTTTTGGGGCAATTAGACTACGAGGATTTTTTGGATTTCAGAAGAAAATGTTTCTCAAATTAATAAACATTTAAAGTTTGACGTCTATTTAAGAAAAAGCTATTTCTGTTAAATTCTTTACACGAAAGCCATCCTGTGAGAATTACATATACGAGTTTGGCAATTTTCGTGGTAAGGAGATTTTTTTAAATGAAAAATATTGGTATTTTTCTTGAAAGCAATTAAGGATACAACAAAATGTTACAAAAAAGTTGCAACCTCCAGCAAAGTTTTAAAAAAAGTACAACTTTTTTACATGAAAAATTGAAGGTTGAACTTTAATTATATGTGATAATACAATCAGGCAATACAAATATATTGATTGCAATGGAATATATTTCAAAAATAAAATGTAAGAAAATTAAATGTGCGACAATTTTTAAGTGCCTGTGATTGTATCATTGTATTTTTAATATATTTGTGTACACTGTAGCAATGATAAAATAAAAAAAGTTTTGTTACATAAAATTACAAACAAAAGACATCATGCAAATATTATATAATTAAAAAATACATTTGTGAAGAACTAGAATTATATATTGAATAATTGATATTGTAGAATTATTGTATTTTTAAGTACTGAAATTGTACAATTATTCTTCATTGAAGGAATTAAATTATGTACATATAGATATTAATTAAAGAGTAAATTCACATTTCAGGGGAAATAATGTACAAAATTGCTGTACGATCAAAACATTAAAAAAGTGTAGATTGAAATCAAATTTCTTGAGAATTTAACTCCTACATTCAAAAAATTAAATCTTATAATTACGGTATTGTTCTGCGACCTATTCTTCGAATTTTGAAAACAAGGAAAGAAGATTTTTTATAAAACCCTACCTTTCTTATTTTTGCTAACATTATGAAGGCATTCTATAAGTTACATATTTGTTCAGCCATTTTTGAAGCGGAGATAATTTTTTTCTGAAAGTACAATCTTGGAATTTTTCTCATAAACAGTGCGATATACATATTACAATAGTCACAACATTTTTTTTTAAATTGTGTAGGTCTCTAAACATTACTGTTGATTATTTTGATATCTTTAATCACTTCCGTGAAATATTCAAAAGTTCAATATTTAAAATAAAAATCTTCTGTCCACAACAATTTGTTTTTGTACAAATCTACTTTTTATATTTTCAGAAATTTTGTAGCCCTTTTCTTGATATTCAAATTTTCGGATTGATTTTGAAAGAGGCCTATGGTGAAACTCACCAGAATCAGAAAAGAAAATTGGAATATTTGAATAAGAGAAAGAAGTATAGAATTTGTAAGTAAAATATTTTTGTTTCTTTAACAATAAACGAAAAATTCAATTATTCGCAATTTCGTGGAAATATTTTATTTTAATCCAAAAATTCGTGAAATATAATTTTCTCTACAAAATAAAATATTTCGTCGATGAGATTTTGGTTAGCCCTGAATGTGAAGCTAGTTTATTAACATTAGGAAATATTATAGTATTATACTCACAATTAAACCTAAGAAAAACTACGAACGTAAGAAGTGCAATATCTGGAACGATCTTCATTTTTTGTCTAATCTGAGATATTGATAGAAGACTGGCCAAATTTACTGTTATATAACCTAATAACCTTCGGATTATACAGCTTTCAGTTTTTTTTAATTTATAACAGAGAGTGGAAGTTGAAGACTGTTTATACTTGACTTTAGAATTTACCTTTAGTTTTAGATTTATTACCTAATTATGAAATTTTGCAAATTATTTTACAATCTGCAGACTATGAAGGTGACATATAAATATCTTTATTAAGACAAATTAAAACATTAAAAACAAGCTTATCCTTTAAATAAATAAAAATAAGAAAAATTCGTTATAAAGTTTCTCGTACATTATTCAAAATTTAAAGTATTCACCAAGCTGAAAATGTATGTTTAAAAACTCATGGAGAAAAGTTTCACTAATTTAGTTTGATCTTTTTAATTTTTGATTTGCATTTGTATTTACGACCTGCTTTTTATTCCTTGTTTCCTTAATGTATTGAAGCGAATTTTTTCATGTTTTTTTTTTAATAAAACGTGTTTATATAAAATCAACAGATCCAAAGTAAACTGACCTAAATTTAAACAAAATAGTCCAAAACGATTTTATGTGAGAGTAGAGGTGAATACATCAAATAAATTATATCTACGTCTGTTAATTTTCTCTAATGGCCAACATGAGTTTGACTAATATTTTAAGTGCAGATTCTACCGAACGATAGGCAGAGCTGGCGAAGGATTTGGACTTTTCGAGCAAAAATTTCAGGACATTTCGGGGCGCCGAGCTACACTTTTGAAAAATAATTAAATGATCATTCCGAATTTTAAAACCACGAGATACTTCAATTTTTTAAACAAAACAAAAAAGGGCATGATATTTAAAATTTAAAAATGTTTAAAAACCTGTTTATATTGAGACCTAGAGACGTTATAAAGTATTTATCCATTAAGAGGTTAACTGCTGGCTGATCAGGAAAACTCTGCATATACGATCAAGGATGCAATTGTTTTTTGAAATATATAAGTCGTTGAAAAAGTTAAGATTCTAAAGTTCGAGCTGTGAAAATTGTACAATATAAAATCAAGTGTATTGAAAGCTTACCTTTTATACATCAGGAATTCAAGGCTTGTTATGTATATTTTTATATCAAAATATTTTACAAGCATTGGAAATATGAAAAAATAAAAAATTATTCCAATGTAATTACACCAGAATCTTGTAAGACCGTACAGCTCGGGGCTCTGTACCAAATTAAAAACAGTCGGCGCATGAACAAAGCAGGTATACGAGGATGCGCGGTACCTACATATTGCGGTCACCCACGCCGAACGAAAAGAAGATTTGATGCAGCACCGAAAAGCAGTACGGCGCTAAAAAGGGAACGGCCCACGGAGGCGCTGATATTCCAAGTGTGAGTGTGTGCACGACGAGACCGAAGTAACGAAGACCGCTCTTACAAGTTTCTGGTGTATGTAAAAAAGAATTTCCTGAAACCTAAGATATTATATTAATATTGGGATATATTATATTATATTTAAATTTAAAAATATGGAAAACCACAAACCTGAGATGTGGAATGCTACGAACGATTTTCATTTTTTCGCAATTGGGTTATTGGTGGAAGATTTGAAAAAGTTCCTGCTGTATATACTAAAATTCACCCGGTTATAGAGTTTTATTTTCATTTATAAAGCTGTTTGAAAGGTAGAAGTGTTTACTTAATCTCAGATAAGTATTTTAAATTTAGCTATATTAATCATCAATAAAACCTTGATAATTATTAAAATTTATATTATGCAATCTACGGTAAGGCTATAATAAAATTCTTTGTTTTTATGTAATATTGAAAACGAAATACTATACCATGCATACTATGTAATTATAACTAAGCTGATTATTTGAGAGTCAGAACTTTCATAACGCAACACGGTCGCTACAGGCTGTCCAAAGAGTAACGAAAACCCTGAATAATTTTACAGGTACAATATTTTTTCAAAAAGGTCAAGGTTATTCTTAGATTAACTTTTAACGAGGAATCAAGTAACCTTGAATTTGACCTTGAGCTTGACCTTCAAGTTTCAGTCAAGGTCAACTTTGTTGTTTTGTAATGGAAACCCCTATTTTTGACAACGGGAATCGAAAGAGCGGGAAATTTTAAGTCCAAGCATGTACGCAGGTCATGAGTCAAGGATGCCCTTGAAATTCAGCTGAAGGCTTTTAGGCTTCACCCATAAATGGGTCGGTTCCAATCTATACTTCTTCGGCTCAGGTCAAGCCCAAAAACCTTCTACTGAAGTTCAAGGTCATCCTTGACCCATGACTTGAGTACATGTTTGGGCGTATAATTTCCTGCTCTTTCGATTGCTGTTTTGAATAATAGGGTTTCCCATTTAGAAAAACAAAGTTGACCTTGAAATAACCTTGAAAGTCAAGTTCAAGGTCTAACTCAAGGTTACTGGATTCCTTGATAAAAGTTACTACAAGAATGACCTAGAACTTTTTAAATCAATATATTACCTGGAAAATTATTTAGTTGTTTCGTTCCTATCGGACACCCTATATATGTAAAGACGATCACGCTATTTTATTCGGAAACATGGTTTCGCTATAAAACCAATAATAAAATGGAAAAGAAATGTAGTTTTATTACCCGATCTAATCTCTGAGCAAATGCGTTGCGGCAATAAAAAATAACGTTGGTAGTGTAAATGTATCCATTCAACAATGTATAGTTACCCTCGGACTTTGACTGAGAAACGTAATCTGCTTTCAAATGTTTTTACAGTATTACTACCAAAAACATTTGATGGCAGTTTCCCACCCGAAGTCCGAGCTAGGTGAAAGCCCATCTTGAAATTAGCTACAACAAAATTTATTCGAGAGTGCCGACAGTCCATACTCCATACTATGCCGACAGTCCATACTCTTGTTAATGGCTCTCGATAACGAAGCTTAAAACAGTTAAAATCAAGATGGTCAAGCTGAAATTTGTATGGATAGAAATAAGTAGATGTTACAACAATATGTATGGCTGTATTAGCCATATTTTATTGCTGGTATATATACAGCCATACATGATGTGTGTTTCGGCGATCCGATGCTGCGTATATTGCTAAATGACAACATTTTGAAGCTAGTTTCCGTAGGCAAATGTTTAATAGAATTACCTCTTCTCATCGTGACACTCGCGCTGCGCGCTCGATTTTTGACAGACATTGGTAAATGTATATTTTCTGAACCACCTTAAAATAAATAAAAAAACTGCAATCATTTTTTCAGACATATTTTTCTCTATCTCGCGTTGTTATGCTAATAATAGGATTTTCGTTTTCATATTATTTTTTATGGCTAAAGAAAAATATCCTACAAGACTGCATTTAGATTTTCTACGTATATCGTGTCTTTTGACGTAATATTGGAATTTTCCATTTTCTGCATAATACTTATGATAAATAAAAACAAAATTACGAATCCTATTGGTAAATGGTTAAAGAACATTTGGTAGGATTTTTCAGAAGCTATAATTTCTCTTTGAGACTTTTTTTCGTAGTTTGTGTCATTTGGCCAATCTAATACTTTCTCAATCATGAAAGATGAGATTGTAAAAAATAATTGCAAATTTTCATCTCTTTTTCTTGGTGAATAACTTTTTCTATTAATTTGTTTTCGTTCCTTTTGTCGCTTTTCCACAAATTTTTCATTTTTATTTTTTATGCCATGTTTATAGTTAAAACTGAAACTACGTGTTCTATCAAAAAGTGATTAATAAAGAATTTGTAGATCTTTTTTGGTGTCACAATTGTTGTTAATTTATCTTTTTTGTAACCTGCATAATTTTACCAAAAAATTGAATTTTTCATTATGTTTTGTGCGATCAAAATTTGAATTTTCGATTTTTCGAGAAAATCCAAGAATTTGTTATGATAATCTTGAAGGGCTTTCAAAAAGCAATGTTTTTCTGCTCATGATTTTTTGCTTATCGTGCGTTTTTTGGCTTAAAATTTTGATTTTGGATTGATTTTAAAATTTGTGAAAATGCTGTAACTCTGAGATCATTATTTTTATCGAAAAAAGTCGTTAGGATAAATTGTTTGTCTTTTCTAGTACTATAAATATTCGTATATAGAATTTTTGAAATTCAAGAAAAAGTGCTCTCAAAAATTTTCAAAATGCGCTCACTTTTGGAATTTTTATCGAAGATGGCCGGTTAACGAAATCGTCCTTTCTTTTAGGATCTAAAAATAGTTTATCAAAGATCGACTTGATCTATTGATTTTTTTTAGAGTTATCATGTTTACGGACGCACGGCCGCACATTGGGGATATAGCAATAATTTCGTTCAAAACCACCTACAGGTCGCAAATCTGAACCAAATCAAACAAAA
>JAWWLR010209207.1:0-14247 GCA_035041075.1 Acraspis erinacei | reverse complement strand
GTTCTTCAAATTAAACGTCGAAAATGATCAAAATAATGTTTAGTATTAAATAAATAATACAGCTACAGCGAAATTGTGGATATTGCACGATAGATTACCTTCAGCCATGCTCGAAACAATAAACTGCACTCATTTTCATGGATGCAATCGCTCACAAATGCAAAAACAAGAAACTTCCAAAAATGTTTATTCTTTTCAAATTTCCGGACAAACTGCTCACTTTATGGCAATATTTTATATAAACTTTTTTATTCAGAAGAAGATTTAGAATGTTTTATTAAATGACTATTTTTGCGCTAAAACCAGCAGTTTCCAAGCAATATCCAAAAAAGGGAAATCTGCCGCCATCTTGGAAGGTGGGGGCTCGACCCCCCCCCCACATGTACTGATTTTTTGGATTTTTTTTCAGCTTCGTTGACTGGCCTATATGGTGTTGTTATTTTTTGTTATCTCTAACGCGCCGAGCAGAGTGCTCATCGGCATTTGAAAATTCTGAAACCTTTTGATTGTTGCATTGAAATTTTGATTGATTTCCTCAATTTTTAACATATCTTTATTATTGCCTAAAAATTTAGAAACAAAATTTTTTAAGCCTATCCAAGTAGCAAGTTTAAGAGTTGTCATTTTATTTTGAAACTCTTTGTCTTTTAGAAGAGTTATTACCTGTGTCCCATCTAAAACAAGGAAATTAAAAAACTCATTCTGTTGTCCAAGAATTATTGTTATTATTTTTAAATCGCCACATATTTACCAGGTATGTTCATCATATTTTAGTTTAAAGAGCAAAAATCTAATATCATCGTTGCTCTCTTCCGAAATTCTGGAATAAGCTACTACTACTTTCTGAAAGGTTAATTTCTTGATCTATAAAGTCTTATGTTAGTTTCTGGTTCAATATGATTTTTTTCTTGGAGACTAGATGCGAGAAGTTGAACGTTTTCTTTTGCGAGGCCTACATCTCTCGCAAGATCATTAAGTTCTTGCTGATCAAACAAAGTAGCAACTTTTTTATTCTTTCCGACCGGAGTGCCGTTTCCACTGGAGTTTAATTTAACGGGTTCTTGAAGATCAGATTGGTCATCGTCATTATGTAACGACTTATCAACTTCTGCTATTTCTTCATCGACCTCCATCCTTTCATTTTCTTCAATTTTGTTAACAGCAGGGGCTTCAAGCACATGGTTTCGCATTGGCATTGTAACGGAAGCGTCCGATGGATACACAATATTAACTCTGTTCTTTGAATTAAATCCAAAAGTAGAAGTTAAACAGAAATAACAGACGTCTTCATGATTTTCAGGTTCTCGCCAAGTCATTAGAGACATAAAGCGTATCTTCTTCTTATCCCCCTTTTGCTACTGACTAAGAAACGTCGCGCCATCAACACACAAATTATTCGGTATCCAGCTCTTATCATCTATCGTCGTCTAAGTTGTCGAAAAAAATAAGTCCATAGAAGTCAAACCCAAATATCCCAAGTTTAAATTCACTGACAGAACAGAGAACAAGAGACTGATGTTTAACTGTCACTATGGACGGTAAACAAGAACTTGACGATCAACGCAGAGGATATACTGCGGAGACAAAATATTTTCATGTACATAGCTTCACTTTTACGACAGAAAACTAATACTCTATTTTCAATCAATTCAACAAGCAAAATACTGATAAAAGAAGGTTTGAAGGTATACGATTTTTGGGCTTGAAACTTGTGGGTTTAAGGTTTGGGTTCGGGGTGTATTAATTTAGACTTGGGTTTTGTGGGTTTGGGATTCGTAGATTTCGTGTTGGTGAGTTTGGGGTATTTGGGGTTGGGGTATAAGGTTTTAGGGTTTATAGATTTAGGCTATGTTATTTTAAGGTGTGTGAGAATGCAGTGTGTAGGTTTGAGGTTCGTGAGCTTGCAATTTAAAGGTTTAGGGTGTAAGTGTTCAGGTTGTGTAGATTTATTTTGTGTTATTTTGGGCTTGAAGTTGGTGAGTTTGGTTTGTGTATATTTGGGATGTGTGGATTTGAAGTGAGTGGGTTTAGGGTGTGCAGGTTTAGGGTTTGCACAGAGCTTGAGGTTGGAGGATTTGGGGTATAAGGGTTAGAGGTGTGGGTTTGGGGGTTTTAAGAGCTTGCGGTTGGTGGGTATGGTGTGCAAGGGTTCGCGATGTGTATATTTTGGGTTTTTGCAGGGCTTCAGGTTGGTGGGCTTGGGGTATAAGGGTTCGGGGTGTGTAGATTTGAGGTATGTGAGTTTGGGCTGTGTAGGTTTGGGGTTTGAAGTGGGTAGGTATGGCTTTCGTGGGTTTGGGGTGTGTGGGTTTGCAGTGGGTGACTTTGGGGTTTGTGAGTTTCAGGTTTATGAGCTTGGAATTTATAGGCTTGCGATTGGTATACTTGGAGTTTGTGAGCTAAGGGTATGTGAGCTTGGGGCTTGTAGGCTTGAGATAGGTGGTCTCGAGTTTTCTAGGTGGTAGAATGAAGGTAGGATGGATGAAAATGTAAAGCAATGAAGAGTAAAAAATATCTTAATCTGACGTTTTTAAATCTGAAGCTTTTTATCCTGTTTTTTTATTGACTCTAAATCCTTACGTGCTGGCACAATTCTGCGACCAGATTTGAGTTCAGCGAGCGAAAAAACATATAGCACACCTTTTCAGGTTCCAGTAAACTCTCAAAAAATGTTGTCCTGTGTTATTATTAAAAATTATACAAAAATAGAATAAAATATTTTAAACAGACCTAATTGGATTCAATTGATTCCCTGGCGGACCGAATAAACGGAAAGGATACGCTATAGCGTACCCTTATAGTATCCATATTGTCTCCCTTCCGTATCATGCAAAAAAAACAGCAATATGGGCATTTAACTTGTTGCAGAGATGAGGTGGGAGATTGCCGATCTAATGGAATAATAGAATATCAGAGAATGTGAAAAACATGCGCTGATAACTGCGCCCTCTTGACGCGTTCCCCTAGAGTTACTTTGAAGGCGCACGTTGCGCGTCGGTAAATGACGAAAGTTAGCAATTACTGAAATTATTTACCAATTAAGTTTCTACCAGAAGGAGTTACCATTGGTGAAAACTGCAGAATTATTTACCTCCAGAGTCCATTATTTTAATTGATTATATCTCTGATTATATCAAAGACAAAAAATCTTTAATTCTATTACATTATATTGTTTTTTATTAAATATGCAGAATTAAGAGCCAAATTTTATTATAATGACAGATAATTATTTGAAATTTAGAAAAGTTACATTACTAGCAAATAGATGTATTCAATTATTTATAAATATACTCGTCTCTGATATATTCAAAGAAACGAGTCAATGATCATACAACAGAAAAATAATAAGTTTAATTTTATCAAATAATTTAATTAATAATTATAGAAAGAAAAAATAGTGTATGTTTTATTTATATATTTCTTTAATTTGTTCAAAAATATACATACGATCGAATACATTTATGAATCTTGACTGATATTAAGAGGGGTAATGGGGGTCAAAGGCCCCACGGGCCTTTGAGAAAAAGAGCCCCGATTTTGCATTGTTTTGCATTTGCCCGATTTCCCGGCGACCCAGTTCGGCCCTGGATATTAATTATTTGATAGACAAAGCAGGACAAACTAAGGTATGGAAAAAAGGTGACAGCTTTGTTCTTTTAAAGAGGAACAATTAATTTGTATTTCTTGTCTTTTCAAAGCGGGTTTTCTTTCCAAAATGAATCCTATTTTTGTGCTTGTACAAATTTGTTCATTTTTTATTCTTGCAATTAATTTTCTTTAATTTATAAGAATTTTGTCAGTCACTCAAAAGAAAATGACTGTTTAAGTTAACCGTCTGTAATTAAGTATATATTAATATATATTACGAGTTTAATGCAACATGAATTGTGTAAATGAAAATTTTCAAGAAAGTAATTTTATTTCATGATAAAATTTGTTCTACAAGTTTCTAAACATTATTGATCCGAGAGAAAATTTTAATTGCAAATTATTTTTCTAATATTAAGAAATAACTCTGTTCTTAAAATGTTGCTATCGCAGTATACAATTTGTAAACTTTTTCAATTTTATATACATGTTTGAAACTATTTTTAAATCTTATAAAAATTTGGAGAATTTCGAACAAAAATTTACAAGCTTTTTCAGAATTTCGAAAGAATTCCAATTTTTGTTAAGATTCCTCTGAAAATTTCTAAAAATCTCAAAAATTTTAAGGCAATTTGAAAAATGTAAATTTTCACTTTAACAATTATTTATGAATTTTTGAAGAGAATAAAAATAATTAAAATTTGAATAGATTTTCCAAAATTGATTTCTTCAAATATTCTGCAAGTCCTAAATATCTTTCAAGCTGACTAATTTTTCCTAATATTTTATAAGTCCTGCAAAATAAAAAGAAATAAATAAAAATGTTCAACAGTTTTTTCGGCATATGTGATATCTTCAAAAATGTTTTTGAAAATTTCTCCCGAATATTACGAAAATTATATTTATATAACTTTGAGGCCATTCACAAAATACGTGATACTTTTTTCAGGAACTTCTGCCCCCCCTCCCCAATCGTAGTTTGTGGATGACCCCTTTAAAAACCAACTGATAAGCCGTGATTCATTGTTGTCAAATCTTGGAATGTGGTGTTACCTTTGTAAAAAACAAATAGTTATTCCAAATTTGTTTTTTGTATTACAAGTTATTGTAATTGCAAAAAAAACCTTATTTCTTTTAACTCTAAAACTTTTCCATAGTTTTCTGACATTAAAAGCCAAGATTTTTAAACGGTTTTTTTCTGTTCTCCTTTTTCTTCTTTTTAAGGTTGAAGCTAATAACTCAGTTAATAGTGCTTGGTACATACACTAAATGAGGAAATGTGAAAAGTATTAAAACTGAAAAGAAAATTAGATACTTTTTAATTTAAGTTATTTAATTTTAATTTATTTTTTATTTTATTCAATTTCTTTATTTAATTTAGGTTTGATTAAATACTACTTAAATAGATAATATAATAAGTGTTCAAGAAAGTAGTCTTAAAGAGGTGCTCTTCTGTTTATATTGCATTTGTTTTGCGGGGAATTACATTTCTCGGAATCTCTCCGCCGGTTCTGCGAACCAGAGGTGCCAAGGAGCTTCCCCTCCGCCCTACCAATATCATTGCAAGAAATTTGGCGAATTCAAAACAAAGTCACACTTTGACTTCTCATGTTGTCAAGACAAGAAGGTCTTTAAATTTTTATTCGAGATATTCTCTGGCAATTTCAGACTTTAAAGCGGAATTTAAAGTGAAATTGCTAAAAAGGGTTTTGCAGTGCAAATCACTCAGCTCTTTCGGTTCCGTGTGATTTTCGCGAGCAGTTCTTCTGACAGACTATAAAACATTTTTTGTTTGACCCAAAATCGTCAGAAGTATTTTGTTCGATAATCACATTAATTATTAAGTTTCGTGAGGAAAAGTGCGGTGAATGTGAATGTGAGTGAGTGAAAAAAGCTGAAGGGAGAGTGTGTCGGAGTGTGTGTGCGTGGATTGCGTGGGTGTGGGCGTGTGTGTGTTTTTAATTTTCAGGTTTTAAAAATGTCGTCAAGTGTTTTCGATCGTTGCCAATACCGGGACTGTCCAAATATTCAGTCGGCAGAAAGAAAATTGTTCCACTTTCCAAAAGAACATGACCAAAGATACGAAGTCTGGATTACAAATTCAGGTAAGTCTTATCTTCTTCAATAATAGTTGCATTTTTTAAATGTGTTTATTATATAAATTATATGTTTATAAATTAAACTTAATTTAAAAAATCATTTAAAATATTTCTCGTGAATGTTAAATTTTTTTACAATCTTAGAAAATATAACCATTTTCCTACACTTTTTTAATCCGTTCTATTTTTAAATTATTTGACAATCTTTATAAAAGTTCTGAACCCCCTAAGTACATTTTACAATAAGTAAATTAAAATATTTCAGATGTCTCTTTAATATTTTTTTAATCTTATGAAATATTGTACAATAATATATTTTCCCAAACGAAACAACCTTTTGGATTTTTAATGGGCTCAATTTTTAAACTATTTATAAATTTTGTTCAAAATTTTGAACCATTTTATTATCTTTTAACATGAGTATAATTTTTCCAACATTTAAAAAAAATTTTTAAACTTGGAAGAAGTTTACTTACAATATTTCAGATTTTTCTTTAAAAATTTGTTAAACCTTTACAAATATTGTCGAAGAATTAATTTCCATTTCATTGTTTAAATATAATTAAATCTTTTTAAAACTTTGAAGCCGTCCGATTATCACTTGTATTCAGTCAAATTTTTCCTACATTTTTTTGTACTTTAAAGAATTTAAAGAAGTGTCCTTAAAATATTTAGAATTGGTCTTTTACAATTTTTTATTATTTAAAAATATTTTTTGTAAGAAATAATGTTTCCAAATATCATTATTTAAAATTTTTTATCAATTCAATTTATATTATTATATTATATTATTATATTATATATATATTATATATATTATTATATTCTGCAACAATAAATGTTTCTCCATAAAAACCATACATTTTGCATCCGTTGAGTTTTTACATTACTTCTTTTCAAAAATGATTAACCATGTATTTATGTTTTAAAATGTGTCAAATTTCTGAAACATTTTTTTTCTTCAAATTTTTAAAACTTTCAACAAGTTTCGTTAAAGTATTTCATAATTTTGTTTGAAATTTTTCAAATTTTTACAAAGAATTAATGTTTCCAAATAAATAAACATTTAAAGTTTTTAATACATTGCATTTTTACCTTATTTTTTTGTAAGGCCGATTAACAATGTATTAATGTTTTAAAATTTGTGAAATATTTAAAACATTTCTTTTAAAAATTTTGGAAACTTTCAAGATGTTGTCTGAAAACATTTGGGATTTTTCTTCTACACTTTTTGAAATCTGTAGAAATATTTTCTAGGAATTAATTTCTCCAAAAATAAAATCATTTATAAATTTTCAATCCATCCAATTTTTAAATTATTCTTCAATTACCTGAAAGCTTTTAAACCATCTTATTATCTTTTACAATGAGACAAATTTTTCTTAACATTTTTCATTACATTCTGAAGTTTGAAAAGTGTCCTTCATATATTTAAGATTTAAAAAATGTATCTTTTACAATATTCTCTAAAAAAGAATATCTCCAAATCCAAAGTTATTAAAAAAAATTCCAAACTATTCGACTTTTTAAATTATTTAAAAAAAAATTAAGCCTTCTGATTATATTTTAAAAGGAGTCGAATTTTTCTTATATAGTTTTCTTAACTTTCGAAAACTTTTAAGAAGTTTCCTTACAATATTTCACAATTTTCTTTTAAAATTTTCCAAATGTTTTGAAATATTCTCCAATAATAAATGTTTCTCCATAAAAAAATACGTTTTGCATCCATTGAATTTTTGCATTACTTCTTTTCAAAAATGATTAACCATGTATTTATGTTTTAAATTGTTTCAAATTTCTGAAACATTTTTTCTTTCAAATTTTTAAAACTTTCAGTAAATTTCGTTAAAATATTTCATAATTTTGTTTCAAATTTTTCAAATTTTCACAAAGAATTAATGTTTCCAAATAAATAAACATTTCGCATTTTTAATACATTACATTTTTTAATTATTCTCCAATTGAAAAGTTTGAAAAAGTGTCCTTCATATATTTAAGATTAAAAAAAAATTATCTTTTACAATATTCTCTAAAAAATAATATCTGCAAATCCAATGTTATTAAAAAAAATTTCAAACCATTCAACTTTTTAAATTGTTTTTAAAACTTTTAAGCTTTCTGATTATATTTTTAAATGAGTCGAATTTTTCTTATATATTTTTTTTAACTTTTGAAAACTTTGAAGACGTTTCCTTACAATATTTCAGATTTGTTAATTAAAAGTTTTGTATGCTTTTAAAAATTATTTCTATTTGTTAATCAATTTAATTTTTAAATTATTGTTAATTCTTTTTAAGGTTTCCAAATGTAAGTTATTTTATATCTTTAGTCGTTTCAATTTTAAAATAATTCTAAAATCATGTAAAACTGTTTAAACTATTTTAAGCCATTTGAGAATATATTAAAATGAATCGAATTTTTCCTACATATGTTTTCTAATTTTTGAAAATTGAAGAAGTTTCCTTAAAATATTTCGGATTTTTGTTTTGAAATTTTGAAAATTTTTTGGGAAAAGCATCGAAGAACTCAATTGATACAATCTCTTAAACTGTAAACGAGACCAGTTTTTCCAACATTTTTTTACATTCTCATCATTTATGATTGAGAAAGTATTAGAATTGTCGGAAATTTCACCCCACAGGTTTTCAACGGATCTCTACGTTTCAGGACCCCCTCAATCTGAAACTGAAGTTTTTACGATGGCGTTTGTCTGTCTGTCTGTCCGGCCGTCCGTCCATAAGCACGATAACTCTCGGAAAAATGAATGGATCAAGTCGATGTTTGGCAGACTTCTTAGGTCCTAAAAGAAAGGACAAGTTCGTTCACCAGCCATTTTCGATAAAAATTCAAAAAGTGACCACATTTTGAACATTTTTGAGACCACCTTTTTCTGAATTTTAAAATGCTATGTGCGGATATTTATAATATTAGAATTTTGTAAATCAATATAAAATCAAAATTTTAAGTCAAAAAACGCACTATATGAAAAAAGTCAAGAGAAGGAAAACATAGGTTTTTGATAGCCCTTCAAGATAATCATAACTTATTGAATTTTCTTGACGAAAAAAGATGAATTAACAAATATTGTGATACCAGCAAAGATCTACAAATTCGTTATTAATCACTTCTTGATAGGACGCGTACTTTCTGTTTTATACATGAAAAATAACATAAAAGAGAAATTATAGCTTTTGAAAAATCCTACAAATTTCTTTCAATTATTTTTCAATAGGATTCGTAATTTTATTTTTATTTATCGCAAGTAATATGGAGAAAATCGAAAATTCCAATATTACGCCAAAAGGCGCGAGATACGTATAAACAATATAAAAAAAGACTTGTAGGATATTTTGCTTTATCCATAAAAAAATAATATGAAAAAAATATCCTATTATTAGCAAAACAACACGAGATAGAGAAGAATGTCTGAAAAAGGATTGCAGTTTATTTATTTATTTTAAGGTGGTTCAGAAAATATCTATTCACAAACGTCTGTCAAAAATCGAGCGCGCAGCGCGAGTGTCGCGATAAGAATGAGTACTTTGAGGCCTAAAGAGCTTTGAGCAACTAATCTTTACCTGTACTTGATTCAGTCGAAAATTCAGAATATGAAGACGTATATAAATACTGCGATCTAAAAGATAACTTTTTGATAAAGTTTCATTCAAGCATTACAAATGCAAAAAAAGAAGTGTCGAGCGCGAAGCGCGAGGCAACTATTTACCGAGCGACGATAATGTAGCCGTGAAGCGGGCACATTTTTAAATTTAAAACCATCCAAGAAGTTTCCTTTAAATATTTCAGATGTCATTTCAAAATTTTTTTAATCTTTTAACATATTCTGTAGGCATTAATTTATCCACATTTTAAATTTTTATTCCGTTCAGTTCAAAATTATTTGTAAAACTTTATGAAATACTGAAACCAACTGATTATCTTTCAAAATGATTCAGAGATTTTAGAATATCTTGCTTTAATTGTGAAAACTTTGAAGAATTTTTCTTAAAATGTTTCAGTTTTGTCATGTAAAAATGTTGAAATCTTCGAAGGTTCTCTAAGAATTGATTTTCCCAAATATAATTTATTTTCAATTTTCAATCCATTACATTTTGAAATTTTTCGCAAATTAGTTTAAAACTTTAAGGCATCTGATTATGTTTTACAGTAAGACAGTCAAATTCATGTTTTGCAATTTTTGAAATGTTTTTAAATATTCTCTACATTTGAAAAGTTTTAAACATGTGTCCTTACAATATTTAAAATTTGTCTTTTACAAATTTTGAGATGTTTTAAAATATTTTGTAAGAAATTATTTCCTCAAATATAAATGATTTTAAATTTCTAGTCGATTTAATTGTTAAATTATTTTTAAGTCATTTCAAAACTTTTACACCATCATCTTATAATTTTTTTGGATGAGTTTACTACAATATTTCATATTTTTCTTTTAAAATTTTCGAGATACTTTCCAAAAACTAATTTTTCCAAATATAAAATTCTTTTTCTTAAATTTTTAAAGCATCTGATTATATTTTTAAATGATTTTAATTATAATAACATTTTTGTATAATTTTGAAATTTTTGAAGAAGTTTCCTTAAATAATTGCAGATTTTTGTTTTAAACATTTTGTCACTGTTTCAAAATATTTCATAACATTCAATTTTTTCAAATATAAAAACATGAAAAAATTGTATTCCGTTCAATTTTTTAATTATTTCAAATTTTGTTAAAACATTGAAACAATCCGATTATCTTTCGACACGAGTCAGGTTTTTCATTGATACTTCTTTCAATTTTGAAAAATTGAAACAACTGTCCTTACAATATTTCAGATTCTTCTTTTTAAATTTTTGTAATCTTTACAAATATCCTCTAAGAATTAATTTGTCCAAATGTATATTTATTAAAACATTTTCAAGCACTGAAGTTACATTTTTTTCTAAACTTTTGGTCCATCTTATTGTCTTTTGAAACCAGTAAAAATTTTCCGACATTTAAAAAAATTTTAAACAATTGAAAGAAGTTTCCTTAAAATATTTCAAATTATTCTCTTACAATTTTTTTAGTTTTTCGAAATATTCTCAAAGATATAATTTCTCTAAATATAAAAACATCTCAAATGTGTTATCCTTTCAATTTTTAAATTATCTTTAAATGTTTTTCTCTAAAAAATTAATTTTTGCAAATGAAAAATCCTTAAAAATACTATGAAGCTTAACAATTTTTTTACAACTACTTTTAAATTTTCCTGCGAATTTTAAGAATTTTTTTTATCCTGTCGAAACCTTTAAAAATATTTAAATAGTTTATAAATTTATTATCAAATCATTCCAGATTTACACTTTGTTTAAAATTGGTTGGAATCTTTTCAAAGCAGAATTTTTTTTAATACTTGTAAATATCTTTCAAAAGGATTCA
The DNA here is from genome assembly GCA_035041075.1 of Acraspis erinacei. Classification (NCBI taxonomy): domain Eukaryota; kingdom Metazoa; phylum Arthropoda; class Insecta; order Hymenoptera; family Cynipidae; genus Acraspis; species Acraspis erinacei. The sequence goes on along the minus strand of JAWWLR010209207.1, from coordinate 3,141 downwards.
ACTTTTTTTAAATACTGTAATATTAAAAGAGGTAGTTAAAAAATTTGTATTTCTTTATTGGTTATTAAAATATAATTTAGTAACGTACATAATTATTTCCCAGTATTGAAAAATGTACCATTAAATAAAATTATTTATTTAGTAATTTTGATTTACTAAATAAACAATTCCAATTTCATAATCATTATTATTAGATTTATACATATAACCTCATTACATATGGTCACAAAGTTATGAACATTATTGAAGCAGTTTGTCAGAAAGGGTCCTGACTTTAGCGAAATATCAAACTTCCTTCCATTCCCTCGCTCCTTTGTTTAAAAAATGCGTAATGTCGTACGTCATCGTTTCCAATAGTTTAAACAATTACATCTCATCCCCCCTCCTCACAATGATCTATTAATCCCCTCAAATTTTCAAAGTCGAAAATAATATGTAAAAACTGGCGTATTAGGGCCGTAAAAAAGAATGGGATGTATATTTCTCTTTAGGAAACGGAACTTACAGTGGTGTACAAAAGTTTTGGGCCACATTGTTTTTCTAAACTATTTCCTAAAAGGCTAACTTATGAAAAGATCTATTTATATACAAAGTAAGTATACTATTTTTACTATAAAATAAGGTAGGTAATAACCTTTGAAAAGAAACGTTTACGAATCTTATCCTTTATATTCTATTTTTAAGTGTGTAAAAGTATTCGGCCACTGTGTTTACATATTTCTGAGAACTTTGCCGGGCTCTCTACATGGTTTGTTTACAATCGTCCAGTGTTTCCCGTATGAGATCATGTCATTCTTAGGTCAATATGCCGAGACATACGAATATACAAATTCGGGAAGCCGTGATAAACCTTTCTGAACAAGGAAAGGCATCTTTTGAAATTTTCGCTTTATTAAAAATTGGTAAAAGTACTGTGAATAGAATAATTGTTAAGTTTACTACTATCAAGTCTCTATCGGACCTCCCAAGATCTGGTAGACCATGGAAAACGACTTTACGTGTTGATAAAATCATTAAACGCAAATCTACAAAGGATGTCAAGAAAACTACTTCTGAAATTTATGAAGAACTCCTCGATTAAAACCTTGCCAATGTGAGTAGGAGTACGGTAACACGTCGTCTACCTGATGTAGGACTGTTTGGACGGGTTGGTGCTAAAAACCTTTGATCAGCAAAAGAAATCAGAAGGCTCGATTGGCATCTGCACAAAAATACCAATACTGGACTCCGGAGCAGTGGAGTAAAGTACTTTTTTCTGACGAATCAAAGTTTAATCTGTTTGGAAGTGACGGAAAAAAGTATGATAAACACGATTCCCGGTATCAAAAACCAACAGTTAAACATGGAGGTGGATCAGTCATGGTTTGGGGAACTATGTCTTCGCGAGGAGTAGGTCCATTGCACGAGATTACAGGCATCATGGATAGTGTGATATATCGAGATATTTTGTCAGAAGAAATGTTACCATATGCCAAGATGGAGATGCCTACAGATTGGATCTTTCAACAAGATAATGATCCAAAAAATAAGTCGAAGCTGGTCCAGGAATTTTTGAAAATGCGATAAGTGAAGCGTTTAGGTTCAATCCCAGCTCAATCCCCAGATCTAAATCCGATCGACAATTTGTCGGATGCACTTGGAATTCGCGTTGCAACAAGAAAACATTCAGACAAAGCTGCATTATGGCAAAATCTGCAGGAAGAATGGGAAAAAATGCCACAGGATTACGTTCAGCACTTAGTTGATTCAATGTATCGTCGATGTGCTGCTGTAATTGCTGCAAAGGGTATGGCTACAAAGTATTAGTTAGTTAGAAACAAAATAACAACTTTATTTTATATTTTTTAAACGTTTACTATTGTATAAACCTGTAATACAAGTGTAGCCCAATACTTCTGAACACCGTCGTAAAACACATTGTCAAACAAATTGTCAATCATATATATTAAAAATATCTAAATTCTATAATTTTGTAGTTCAATAAAATACTAAAAGTTTATATATGCTCAATCTTTCTTAGCTGTTTTTATTTACTGTATATAGTCGAAAATGTGTTTGGCCCAAAACTTTTGCACACCCCTGTATTTCTCTAGTTTAAAACATATTTAAGCGCAAGCGATTCTTTTCGTTTGTAAATTTGCTCCGCACTCCATCACTTTTACAAGGAAAAAAATACACAAAGTTCTTTAGGTTCTTTTTCATTTGTATACAGATGACGTATTAAATGCCTATTTAACTTTTTTTTACTTTTGAGACTTTCCTTATTTATACACAATCGTTTTTTTGTAATAAATATTTATCATTAATCATTTTTATTAACACAGTTAGATGCCGCTTTCTATTACGAATCCGACAATACCAAAAACTAATTTTTCACAAAAATATCACGTATCTTTTTGGTTTGGACGGCAGTATAAACGAGGGTAAGAAAATTATCGGTAGAGTAGAGGGCCTATTATAAGATGTAAATATATATCAAAGTAAGCGAACAGAGCAATACTTAATTCTATATTTATCAAGACTGTGCTGTACGGTTTCGCGACACCTGGGCCTATCTAGAAAAGGATAAGAGTAAAATTAACGCGATTGTCATGAAATTCCTCCACATAATATACGGGTAAAATATTTTGGATAAAATAAGTAACGAGATCATTCCAAAAATATGTGATTTAGGCGAGACAGTATTTGACAGGAATGAAAGAAACTTGTTGAGATGGTTTGGGAATGTTCAGAGAATGAAAGATGGATGACTAATGAAACAAGTGTATTAAGGTAAAATAAATAACAGTGTGCCCAGAGGCAGACCGCGGAAATAATGGTTAGAATGTGTTCATGCGACCCTGATTCTAAGAAACGCAAGTAGCCATAGAAACATGAGAGCTTGCATGAGAAAATGCATGGACGGAAAGGAAGCTAGAGCGATATGCCAGGACAGAAAACTTTGGCGACAAATAGTTTATAAGAAATGCATGAAGAAGATTTTCAGTGAAGTGGCGATTCAAGTGGCGATTCGTCACTTGATTCGAAATAAATCTGAATCATTTATAGACGAAAAGAGTTTTTTTATTGAATTAATAAAAGTTATTAAATTATATTGTATTTTCTAAACAATTTTTATAAACAGTTATCCACATCAGGTAT
>JAWWLR010209170.1:0-13965 GCA_035041075.1 Acraspis erinacei | reverse complement strand
AACATAATCAATAGACATTTATAATGTCGGAATTGAATGTCGGAAAGTGACAGTAGAACTGGTTGCTTTTGGTCCAATTTGTACTGCCGGAGATGTCTGGCGCGATCGAATGATTCAATTCCCAGCGACAGGCCCAAATATTGATCAAGTCAAATTATTCACCTTATCTGATATAAGTAAAGAGGTTATTGTTTGGTCATCATGCATGACCAAAAACAATCAATTGTTTTTCCTACTGTTTTTATAAAGCAGGTGAACCTGCTTATTCTCCGAGACAGCTCTAAAGCCCTATTCACAGTAAAATTTAAAATTAAAATTAATAAACTGATAATAAGTAAACAACATAAACAGTGAAATAAGCCACCCAGACAGATGCTCTTAACAAGTAAAGAGAAAAAAAATATCTCAGAGGGTAAAAGTCGTAGTTTATTTCTTAAAACTTCCGAATTGTTTACCATGACAGATTTTTCATTGACGTAAAGTTTCACCATTTTCAAACGAAACTATTGGCTCTGCAGTAGAGAATCCTGGTTTGCAACTACTATTTCAAAATTAAGTTTTATTCTACGGCGCCAGCCTACTGGACATTCCCTAGCTTCGTCTGACGTCATGGCCGTAATTAAGCCGCTTTCCATATTTATTTTTGCCCGGTAATTATTCATACGTATACTATAAATTCCATTAAGTGTACCATTTGTGTCCAATATTGAAAAAACTTCACCACTAGATGTTGTCAATACAATTTGTGTTGTGGTTGGCAGGTTTGTAAAGACGCCTTTTTTCACAAGCCGCAGAGATGAAGAATGAAAAGTGTATCTTCGAAATTCGAATCGTCGGTTCTTATTGGAATGAGGAATGAGACGAAGAAGTCCAAGTTGCCCAATTCCGTATCCAAGAACCTGTGACACAGGAATCCTGACAAGAGGAGAGCTGTCAGGTGGAGACCTGGACCCGTCACGTAAATGAAGCTCAGGCCTGTCAGTCTGTATGCTTAATCCTGCAAGAAGAAATAGAGGATTAATTTGGTCTAAAGAGCGTACTCGTATACGTTGGCATATAATGGATACCTTTTGTACGCTAAGAAGAAGCATTTCAAAAAATAACTATAAAGCATGGGCTGCATTTTTACTAGTTTATTTAAATAATTTTCTAGTAGGTTAAACTGCGATTGAACGGTTTGGTTTATTATTTGAAACTAGTAAAGTTTCTCTGGCAAAATTAACATTGTCTGTTGTTGCTTCAATTACCGAGTCAAGGTAAACTATTCTAATTTAGCCTAGTTTGAGAGTCTTGGAAAAGTCTCTTTATACTCAAAATTAAAATAACTATTTCTTTACACTTGAAAATGTAAGATTGTTGTCCATTTTTATAAAAGTTATCACACAGTGGGCATGACAACATACGCATCTCATCAACTCCCTTGGGGCGTTCCTAGGACGTTTAATGTCAGAACAATCAAAGTCTCTAAGACGCCTAATGTCCTAAACGTGTCCTCAAGATGTTTTAAAGATATGTGAAGTTCTCGGAACATCTTTCATTTTAATAATGGACATCTTAAGAGCATCACTAGGGTATTTAAAAGACGTCTTAGCAATGTGGTAAAGACGCATCTGGGACATTCCCTATTTTTTGGCCACCGAGTACTCATTTATGTCACGAAACCTTTTAGTAATCATAATTTTAACTCCCATTGTAAGTTTATTTAAAACTCTGAACTGCCAAAGTCTCTTTTTCTAATTGACTAGTTGTATTTACTTTTCGTTTTCTAAACGGTCTGAACAGTGTTTGAACTAGAATCTCGCTTCTTGAGAAAGCCTTTTTTTGTTACATAGCGATAAATTCCGATAAATAGAAATGAAAACTAGTTATTTACCGAAATTTGGAAATATACAATTAAAAAATTACAGTTTTATGCATTGAAGAATCGCCAGGTATAGGTTGATAGATTGAGGAGTATTTCAACATTTATCCCGTTTCAAATTACAAATTTTATATTTTTAACATTGAACTTGACGCTTGATACCAGCTGCCAAAAATTTTATCTGGCTACGGCCTGGTTGACTGTTTACAGAGTTTAAAATACATAAACTTCTCAATTTCATCGTGCATACTTTAATCTACACCATCTGTAAACGTCTAAGTTTAATCGTGAATATTTGGGAGTGCACCATATGTGCACTTGCACAGTTGAGAGAGCAACATATGTGCACATATAAATTTAATCTTGCACCGGTGAAAGTGTTCCATATGTGCAATTGAGCTGTTGGGAAAGTAACATATGTGCACGTATAAATTTCATTTTGCACATATAAAAGTGTACCATCTGTTTACTTGCACCATTGGGAGGGTAAGGGGTCGAGGGTAAAGGTCGAAAGGGTACAATCTGTGCACATCGAAAGCTCAACCTGCACAATTGATAGTGCACCATCTGTGACTGATGTCCTATATTTGCAGGTGCGAAGATATTTGTCACGGAAATTGGTTTTAATACTGGTTCAAAATGTTTCTGAAACTGTAAATTATATTATTATACTCACCAATGGAATTTGCCACGTAGTATAGGAACAAAGTAGAAATAATCTTCATCTTTTCCAATTTCAGGCAAAAGTATAGTTATTAGTTTAACAGCCTCTGAAGTGTATTCTCTTTGTAGACAAGACGAAAAACTTGTTATCTCAATAATTATATCGCTTTTAAACTAGTTCATCTGACATTATATTTTATATTCATACACTTTATTTGTATTTCATATTTTATTTTCAAAGGAGAAAAGTTACTAATCATGTTTGTTTAAAATAGCGTCACTATTTATATACGGAATGGAGAGCCTATATATTTAGTACACTTATTATTGGACAGTTTTGCAAAATTAAGATTATACGCTTTATATGTCAATGCAGAAGAATTTTAAAATGGTACCATATGGGAAATTATTATCTAATTAAGGTATGCGTAATAGGTCTTACTTTCAATATATACAAATTAAGCTAATGCTAATTTACTTTCTGGAGTGATTTTACTTTCCCCAAGATTTTACTTTCTCCAATGTCAATTAAAGAAATACTTATTATTGTGATACATGCTTTCTTTCCATTATTATTCATTTGTGAAGAGATTAGTGGCGACAGGGTCGAGAAGTGAACAAATTATTACTTTTCAATTTCTATTTTTTATTCGTACGGAATTATTTTGCCACATTAATATCTTTACGAAATTGAAACATAAAGGTAAAGTAATTCAATGAAAAAGATAACTTGTCTCACTCCTCCCAGGGGTCTAATAAAATAGTATGGAAAAAAATTTAATTTTGGTTTGAAGCTTCCTTGTGTTATTTCTACTTCGAAAACATTGTCATCACATTTGAGTAGCAGTGAAACATTCTTAACAACTTTCAAACCTTTTGATGCGTCTCTTTTCCTTGCGCGTGCCTTCTTCCTTTCCTTTTTTCCACTCGTTGGTTAATGCCATATTTAAATTGCATAATTTGATATACGTCCTGGTACACACTAGAGATAACAAAACTTTCCTATCGAGGTCTTCGTCAAGTTTCACGCTGGTTCGTGATAAAAACTTTCTAAAAAATTTCAGATTTCTTCGAAAATATTGGCCCGTGGTAAGCCTGAAATTCAGCACGCATAAGGTCAGCTGCTTTCATTAATTTCCGGGATGGATTTTTTAAACATCCTTTTGAAATGTGACAGATCCAGTTACCTCGGGCTTCTGTGGCATAGATGAAGTGTTTTTGCCAAGAGACTCATCTTCAGAGAATCGCCATTCCACCTAGCCAGCTATCTATTTCAGCCCTTCTTCAGATATTTTTTCTGCGGCCATTGCAAGTTCCACTGCATTCAGAAGGGCTTCTTCATCATCTGTGGAAACGTGGGTTTGTGGACATGTTACTGAAATGAAATCGGGAAAAATTTTAATAAAAGAACGGAAATTTTTCTCATAATTAATTGTGCAGAAAGGCTGAAAAGAATTTCGTATAACATCTCGCCTTCCTAAAAAAACCGGGCTTTCGACAGCGCTTCAAATCTGGCCTTTTCTTCCTTGCATCCACGAGGTCATTTTTCTGAATTGCCACTGTGTCCTCCTTAACCTGTGAGGGCCAGCTTGAAAAAGATTATCCTCGTAGAAGTCTATGGCATCGAGTAGAAGGGATTCTTTAACTTCGTTATTTCGGCCGCAAAATTGGTTAAAGAGTTCAGAGTCGAAGTGCTGCAAGTCTCCTTCTGTGCACCCTGAAATCGCTATAAATCGGGTCCGTTGATGAGAATCTTTTCTTATAAGTACTTTTCGGTATTGCAGCCTTCCAAAAGTGCCTCTATCGCGTGTTTTCCTAAGATGAAGGTTCGCCAACGGTGCATCACTTTCAATGCCGTTTGTATGGATGTATTGGATGCCGAAAGATTCTTTCAAATGCTCATGCAAGTTAGTAGTAAATCGATCTAATTATTAAAGAGTTGCAAAACGTTACTAGTTTCTCCACAACCCTTGAAATCTTTGAAATTCTTCTTACCAAATAGTAAGAAATACTCTAAACACAACGCCAGTGTCTTGGAATTTTTATTGGAAAAAACTTGCGTGACTAATTTTACTTTTTACAGCGCATTTTCTTTCAAATATAAATTCCCCAGTGTTAAGGAAAAGACATATTTCAAAACGTTTCAGTTAATCTGCAGCAATTTTTCTAGGTATTTTTTATCTGTTTTTTGACCATCTGATGCGAAAAATTTATTCATCAGATGATTCCTTTCTAACTTAATTAATTGGAGGACGTCTCCAAAACCATGTACTTTTGTACTCGGGATTTTTGAAGTACACCTTCTGCTTCCCTTCTATGCTGAAACCCAGTTCTGTCCAAAATCGGTTATTGAAAGCATGCATGTTCGGCACCATGCTGACAACTTTGTATCTACATTTTTCCAACTGCTGTATAATATCTAACAAGATATCTTTTGTCATTGCTTTGTCGAAACCAGCATAGACAACTTGTTTTCATTTCCTAAACCAGCCTTAAACTATAACTCTTTGACAATTCTTGTGAGCCGCAAAAACTCGCTCCTTATTTTTGTCAATGAAAAAAAGAGGCGAAAAACGTACTTCGTCGAAGTTGACAATAGCTACCGTGTCCCTTTTAGATAGAGTGGCACCTTTCTTTTTCATTATCCTCTCAATGTTCTTTAATACGCCGAGTTCTACATCAAATCCAGCAACCCAGCATCTTAATGATAAAGGAATTTTAACAATTTTACTTGGATATTTATAGGTTTGCGTGCTAAGAGCCTTCAATGAAATTGCGCCTGCAATATCTTCTGCGCTCTACCTTGCTTGTTTTTGCCGGGATTTAAAATCTTGTGTATTTGTCCAGGTGTAAACAATGTTTTCAGTCTGCTGATTATATGACTTTTTTCAATGCGAGGCAAATTTAACGCAACCTCAGCTTGTCCTGCGCTAACTTTGTGGTTGTAGCAATTTCTTTTCCACGTAACTTCACATTTCTTCGATTTAGGAAATTGAATGACAGTCATTTCACTTTCCTCTCTCGCTATTTCCTTCTCCAGTCGTAGGTCTCCATTTTCCGTCTTTAGCCTTTCATATTCAAGAGCAGTCTCTTTAGCTTCTTGCCATATCTCTTTTTAAAGCTGTTCTATTTGGGATGAAATTTCTTCCATTTTGTTTGCTAGATTTTTCAAATATTTTTGGCAATCTTCTTCGGAGGTCCATGGTGATATTAAGGCAGGGATTGCATCCAGTAATGCTTTGACTAAATCCGAAAAGCGTTCTTGCATTTCCTGCCTACTCTGGTGAAATATCTTTACTTTCTCACTAGCCATTCGCGCCTGTAAATTCTGAGGAGTCCTTTGCATCGGCATCTTCCAATGAGCTGTTTGCACCCGTACATCCTGCTAAATCAATTTAGGCCACGTTTATTCCAGTTTCAGCATTTGTTGCGTTTTTTGTTGGGATGATATCTTTTCGAAGCTTCCTTCCTTTCCTCGGTCTTGTTTGTAGTACGGTGTTGACGTAAGACTTCTCTATGAAGTGTTCAGACCTAAAGTGAACAGAACATATCCTTTCTGAATATATTTATATTAATTAGCTATATTTACTGTAACAGTATGTGATTAAATTCCAAAGAGGGGGAAGAGGAGGGATAACAATGTTTAACCGGTCACAAATGTTGAATGGAAAGGATTGTTGGAACACTCTCATTTAAAAGCAAAGCATAATTTTTCTACTAGAATGATGGACCTGTAAGTATAATATTTGACTTTTAGCCACGGACATGGATTTCTACTGAAAAGATCAATGCCTTGCCGAAATTTTTTAAAAATGTAATAGTGACATTTGTATTTGAAAATGAAAAATGCTGTCCAAGCGAAGAATTTTTTATTTAAATTATTTATCTTGAAATGAAATTATCAAATTTTAAAACAAAATATGATTTTTAAACAACAATAATGGCGCTGTATGAAGAAAAGTTACTTTTAAACAAAGGTTATGATTTTCTTTAAAAAATATAAATCCCAGATTGGCACAGCCCACGGCGGCACAAACGTTTACCATTGCTAACTAAAAAAATAGGTAATTAAGTTAGAGCATAGTTATCAGTAAATTTCCGTACTAATAAAAAAGTTCAATATTATAAAAAAAACAGAAATTTATTACACAGAAAAGCGGAAACAGTATTTTTCGATAGAACAGTTGAATTTTGAAGCCAAAATTATTAACTAAAAAAAATGTTAATTAATTTCAAAAAATAGTTTATTAAAGAAAAGAGAAACTTTTCACAAAGGAGATTTAATTTGATATAAAATAAAATTGATTATTATAAATATCAAAATTTGTATATACTTTTAATCCTTCTCATTCAATATTATTTACGAAATTATATTCTGGCCAGAATATAATTTATTTCCTTATCAGTGTTCTAATATACCTATTCTAAGTTTTTTGAAATTCATTCCTTCAATATTCTCATCATATTTCTGTCTACATATTGATTTTCCTATTACAGACTACAATCAATTGTTTTTCCTATTGTGTTGGTAAAGAAGGTGAACTTTTTTATACAGTTTTTCTCCGAGAAAGCTCGAAAACCCTATTCACAGTTACATTTAAAATTAAAATTAATAAAATGATACTTTTTATTCAAGATGAACACTCAAATGAGCCACTCAGAAAGATGCTCTTAACAAGTAAAGAGAAAATAAAAAATATGTCAGATGATTAAAGTGGTAGTTTATTTCTTATAACGACAGAGTTATTTACCATATCAGATTTTGCATTGATGTAAAGTTTCACGACTTTCAAACGAAACTATGGGCTCTGCAGTAGAGAATCCTGGTTTGTAACGACTATGTTAAAATTACGTTCTATTTTACGGCGCCAGCCTACTGGACATTCCCGAACTTCGTCTGAGGTCATGGCCGTAATTAAGCCGCTTCCTATATTCATTTTCGCTCGGGAATTTCTTAGACGTATACTATACATTCCATTAAAAACACCATTTGTGTCCAATATTGAAAAAACGTCACCACTAGATGTTGCCAATACAATTTGTTCTGTGGTTGGCAGGTTTATATAGACGCCTCTTTTCACTAGCCGAAGAGATGATGAATGAAACGTGTATCTTCGAAATTCGAGTCGTCGGTACTGATTGGAATGAGGAATGAGACGAATAAGTCCAAGTTGTCCAAGTCCATATCCAAGAACCTGTGAAACAGGAGTGCTGACAAGAGGAGAGCTGTCCGGTGTAGGCCTGGACCTGTCACGCAAAGGAGATTTTTCAACGAAAAAAGACTGAGGTGAGCGAAGTAAAGAAGATGATTGGTAATGATCTGGGCGGGGTTTATCAGGCCAGTTGAAACGAGACTGTGAGCATAACCCTGCAAGAAAAAATAGAGGATTAATTTTGCATCAAGAAGGTACTCGTATACGTTGGTATATAATGGATACCTTTCGTCCAATGATAAGGAGAATTTCAAAAAAGAACTATATAGCATGGACTGCATTTTTTCTAGTTCGTTTAAATAAATTTCTAGTAGATTAAACTATGATTGAAGGGTTAGGTTTATCATTTGAAACTAGTAAAGTTGCTCTGGTAAAATTAACATTGACTAATATCCTAAAGGTGTTCTTAAGACGTCTTAAATATATAGGAATTTCTCGGGACATCTTTGGTTTTAATAATGGACTTCTTAAGAGCATCCCTAGGGTGTCTAAAAGATATCTTAGGAATGTGCTAAAGACGCAGCCTGGGACATCCCCTATTTTTTTGCCCACCGAGTACTCATTTATGTCCAAAAAACCTTTTAGTAATCATAATTCTAACTCAAATTGTAAGTTTATTTAAAACTCTGAACTGAAAGAGTCTCCTTTTCTAATCGACTAGTTAGATTTACTTTTTGTTCTGAGAACGGTCTGAACAGTGTTTGAACTAGAACCTTGCTTCTTGAATTTGGAAATATAAAAATTAAAAAATTACAGTCTTATGTATTAATGAATCACCAGGTAAAGGCAAATCGATTGAGGAGTATTTCAACAATGATCCCGTTTTAAATTAGAAATTTTATACTTTTAACCTTGAAATTGACCTCTATCTGAGTTAAAGTTTCAGGTAAAAAAGGTACGAATTTAGACATGTATACACAGATAGCACAAGTATTTAAATTGATGTGATTTGCGTTTAGAATAAAGCAAATAAATATGCTACAGCGGCAACACAATTTTTGTTTTTCTATTAATGAAAATACAAATTAATTTAATAATTACTGAAAAACATTTTTAATATCTAACTCATTTAATCAAAAATTATTCAAATTATGAGCCAACCGCTTACAAATAGGGTTTTTGTAGCTCATTGGGACGTTATTTAATTCTTAATAGAACCTTATGAAATTTTTGGTTATAATTAACAATTTTTTTAAATGTTAAAAAAACTTGTAAATGAAAAGCAGTTTTCACTTATATTCCTTGGGAAAAAGGAACCTTCTGAGTCCTCGAACCTTTGGGACAACTCAGCCTTGACTTGAAAAAGCAGAAAGTTTCTAATTTTTGCACAATAGATATAACATTTTCTGATTATGCGCGCATATGACGCTTGATACCCCCTACCAAAAATTTTGTCTGGCTGCGGCCTTGTTGACTGTTGACAGAGGGTAACATACGTGAACTTCTGAATTTCATCGTACATAATTTAAACTACACCATCTGAGCTTGTCTGTGTTCAATCTTGAATATTTGGGCGTGCACCATCTGTGCACTTGCACAGTTGGGATAGTAACATATGTGCACATATTAATTTAATCTTGCACCGGTGAAAGTGTTCCATCTGTGCACTTGAGCAGATGGGAAGGTAACATATGTGCACGTATAAATTTCATTTTGCGCATATAAAAGTGTACCATCTGTTTACTTGCACCATTGGGAGGGTAAAAGATACGCCTTTATCAATATAATCCTGCACAGCTGGGGGAATTCAATCTGTGTAAGTCTAAATTAAATCGGGCAGAGTCGAAAGGGTACATTCTGTGCACATCCAAAGCTTAACCTGCACAATTGGTAGTGCACCATCTGTCACTGCTGTCCTATATTTTCACGTGCGAAGATATTTGTCACGGAAATTGGTTTTAATACTAGTTCAAAATTTTACTGAAACTGTTAATTATATTATTATACTCACCAAAAGAATTAGCCACGTAGTATAGGAACAAAGTACAAATGATCATCATCTTTTCCAATTTAAGGAAAAAGTATAGTTACTAGTTTAACAGCCTCTGATGTGTATTCTCTTTGTAGACTAGACTAAAATGTTGTTATCTCAATGATTATATCGCCTTTAAACTAGTTCATATGACATTATATTTTATATTCAGAGACTTTATTTATATTTGATATTTTAGTTTCAAAGCAGAAAAGTTACTAGCCATGTTTGTTCAAAATAACGTCACCATTTATATACAGAATGGATAGTAGAGATATTTAATATACTCCTTATTGGGAAATTTTGCAAAATTAAGATTATTTTTCGTGTATGTAGATTTTTTTATATTCTCATCATTTATGAATGAAAAAGTATGAGAATTGTCGGAAATTTGACACCACCGTTCTTCAAAGGATCTCCACGTTTCGGGACACCCTGAATCCGAAAATCAAGTTTTTACGATGGCATCTGGCTGTCTGTCCGTCCAGTCGTCCGTCCGTCCGTAAACACGATAACTCTAGAAAGAATAAAGGAATCAAATCGATCTTCCGCAAACTTTTTTTGGCTCCTAAAAGAAAGGACGAGTTCGTTAACCAGCCATTTTGGATCAAAATTCAAAAAGTGAGAGCAAATTTTGATTGCGCAAAAGATAAAGAGAAATCAAAAATTCAATTTTTTGGTAAAACTATGCAAGATACGAAAAAAGATGAATGAACAAAAATTGTGATACCTAAAAAGATCTTTAATTTCTTTATTTATCACTGCTTGATAGGACGCGAAAAAGAGTTGTAAATTTGTTATGAATTAATTCTTGAGGCGACACATAGTTTCGGTTTTAATCCTAAAAATGGAATTAAAAATAAAAATAAAAATTTGTGGAAAAACGAGGAAATATAGGAATTTGTAATAATTTATTATATTCTCTTAATTTATGATTGAGAAAGAATAAGAATGAGCAAACGACGAAAAGTACGAAAGAAATCTCAAAGGGAAATTCTAGCTTTAGAAAAATCCTACAAAATTACTTTTAACCATTTTCCAATAGGAGTCGTAATTTTGTTTCTATTCGTCGTAAGTAATATGCAGAAAATCGAAAACTCCAATATCTTACGCCAAAAGACACGAGATACGTAAAAAATTTAAAAGAAGGCTTGTAGGATATTTTTCTGTATCCGTAAAAAATAATATGAAAACAAAAATCATATTATTAGCATAACAAAGCGAGATAGAGAAAAATGTCGGAAAAAAGGATTTCAGTTTTTTTTTATTTATTTGAAGCTGTTTCAGAAAATACGGTTTTACGAATGTCTGTCGAAAATCAAGCGCGAAGCGCGAGATTCAACAGACGCGCGCCCCAGGCGCGCTCTATCTTTTCTGTATCAAGAAATAAAGGCTTTGTTCTCCATTTTGGAAGGCCAAACGTTTATTTTTAAATAAAGCTTATGAAATTTTGAAGATCGGTAAAGGAAAATACGGATTAACTATATATTTACGTTATGTGTTTCATAACATCTTTCTCCGAACGAAGAGTGACCTATGTGTCCCAAATAAAATGAAATTGAATTCAAGTGGGAATCTTCTGGATAACTAAATTTATATAATGCAGTGCCCACGGCATACAAAATGATGAGTATTACGTTTTATTTATTCAAAAATACTTTTCCTTGATTTGGAGGAAAATGTGATTGAAAGATATTAAATATATTAAATATTTATTTATAATGATCGATATTCTTGTTTTGTTTTACAATTTGTGTTACGTTCGTAATTTAATTAATGTATGAAGGGTGTATTTTAGTAACTCAATGCATCTCTGGGGTGGAGAGTAAATTTATTTTTAATTGAGTATTTCATTTCTCATCAGTATCTCGAGCCGAATAAGAAAATTAAAAAAAGTGTCAACACGATTCGGAGATAGAATTTCATTTTTTGTAAATGGCGATATGAATTTGACACAATGTTCAAAATTATAATAAATGCTGTTGGCGAACCCCTATAATAGTGCATACATATACACATACGTTTGATATGCCAATGCAGAAGAAATTTAAAATGGTACCATATGGGAAATTATTTTCTAATTAATTTGAGAAAAATAGATATTATGTCAACGATTCCAAATTTGTTGGTACGAATAAGTGTAATGTTTCAGAAGAAAATAATAAAATTCAAATTTTACAGGATATAACTTTCTCCAGTGTCAATTACGGAAATACTGATTCTTGTGATTTATGCTTTCTTTTCATTATTAGTCATTTGTGATGAGATTAGTGGCGACTGGTGCGAACCGTGAAAAAATTGTTACTTTTCAATTTCTATTTTTTGTTCGTAAGGAATTAATTTGCCACTTTAATTTCTTCACGAAATTGAAACATAAAGGTAAAGTAATTTAATGAAAAAGATGTGTCTCATTCCAATCCGGTCTCCACTAAAATAGTATGGAAAACAAAATTCTAATTTTGGTTTGAAGTTTCCTGGTGTTATCTCCACGTCGAAAACATTCGCATGAAAATTGAGTAGCAGTGAAACAGTCTAAAAAATGTGAGCTTCCTTCGAAAATGTGCCCGTGGAAATCCTAAAATTCAGCATCCATACCCTCAGCTGCTTTAATTAATTTCGGGGATGGATTTTTTAAATATCCTTTTGAAATGTGACAGATACAGTAACTCTCGGGCTTCTGTGGCATAGATGAAATGTATATGCCAAGAGACTAATCTTCAGAGAATCGTCATTCCATATAGCCAGCTATGTATTTCAATCCTTCTTCCGACATTTTTCCTGCGGCCATTGCAAGTTCCATTGCACGTGGGTTTTTGGACATGTTACTGAAATGAAATCGGGAAAAATTTTAATAAAAGAACGGAAATTTTTCTCATAATGAATTTTGTAGTAGTAGAAAAAAGAAGCACTTTCCTGAAAAATTTGGGAAAATTCATTTTATGCATATATACTAAGCTTTTGGAAAATCCTCATCCTCGTCATGATGTGCTGTTTTTAGTTGAACGGAAAGGCTGAAAAGAATTTCATATAACATTTCGCCTTCCTCGAAAAACCGGGCTTTCGACAGCGCTTCAAATCTAGCGTTTGCTCCCTTACCTTCCTCGAGGTCATTTTTCTGAATTGCCACTCTGTCCTCCTTAACCTGTGAGGGCCAGCATGAAAAGGATTATCCTCATAGAAGTCTGCATCATCGAGTAGAAATGATTCTTCAACTTCGTTATTTCGGCCGTCAAAATTGGTTTAAGAGTTCAGAGTCTAATTGATGGAAGTCTCCTTCTGTGCACGCTGCAATCGCTTTAAAACAGATCCTTTGATGAGACTCTTTTCTTATAAGTACTTTTCGGTATTGCAGCCTTCCGAAAGTGCCTCCATCGCGTGTTTTCCTAAGATGAAGGTTCGCAAACGGTGCATTACTTCCAAAGCCGTGGGATGATCGTGGCATCTCCGCAGTCCACGAATGAAAGAAATGAAATTGTCCAGACCATCTTAATTGAGCCTGTTGGTCAGGATGTATTGGATGTCAAAAGATTCTTTCAAATGCTCGTGCAAGCTGAGTAAAGAGATGCTGACGTGGTGTATCCCTTTTTAAAAAGGCGGCATTGTAGAACGTCCGCCCATTCTCATGTTGGTGATGTAAATCGAACTAATTATTAAAGAGTTGCAAAACTTTACTAGTTTCTTCACAACCCTTGAAATCCTTGAAGTTCTCGTTACCAAATAGTAAGAAATGCTTTAGGCCAAACTTGCGTGGCCAATTTTACTTTTTACCGCGCATTTTCTTTACAATAAAAATTTCCAACCGTTAACGAAAATGCACATTTCAAATCGTTTCAGTTTATCTGCAGAAATTTTTCTAGATATTTTTTATCTGTTTTCTGACCATCTAATCCGAAAAATGTATTCATTAGATGATTCTCTATAAGTTAATTAATTCGGAGACGTCTCCAAAACCATGTAATTTTGTAGTCGGACTCGAGGGATCTTGAAAGTACATATTCTGCTCCTCTTCTATGCCGAAAGCCAGTTCGGTGCAAAATCGGGTATTGGAAGCATGCATGTCGGGCACCATTCCGACAACTATGTATCCACATTCTTCCAACTGATGTATAATATCTAACAATATATCTTTTGTCATTGCCTTGTCGAAACCAGCCTAGACGACTTTTTTAATTTCGTAAACAAGCCTTAAACTGTGACTGATTAACATGCCCTGTGTGAACCAAAAACTCTCTACTTTTGTTTGTCAATAAAAAAAT